>JAHHZJ010006763.1:0-21834 GCA_021437245.1 Aegilops speltoides | reverse complement strand
CTGCAGTTTGTCAGAGGAAGCCGGATGATCCGCCAGAGCCGGATGATCTGGTGAGTCCGGATGATCCGGGACTTGGTCCGGATGATCCGGGAGGTCAACACGCACGGAACTGCTCGGAAGAACACGAAAATGGGGTGGAAAGTGACGATTTCGGGATTTTTGGTGGATTTCAAGGGGAGAAGGTGGGAAACACAAGATCCACGAAGTTACACATCAATCCACGGATCAAAAACAACAAAACATCATCAAAACTAACGAATCACAAAAAATTGGGGTATTTTTGTGGGATTTTCGGTTTTAGGACGAAAACAACAAAATCAAGCTAGAAATCACGAGGTAGGGCTCCAAAAACGGATCAACGTGGCTCATGATACCATATGATGTAGGTGGAACCCTAATTCGCCGATCTTTCACGCTTGAGGGGATCCTACGGGAAAACACGAAGAACGCTGAAGAACGAGAGGAAATCACGGGAAGAACGAGAGAGACACTCAACCGACAAGAGATCGATCACACAAGGTCTAGATCATCGGCTACGAGTGATACATGGTCCAAAATCAACAAAGGAAAGATACAAAGGTAGCCGTTTTCTCCGGAGGAGGTCTTGAATCCACTAGGATCTTGATAGAGGCAAAGGTGTCCCGCCTTCGATGAGATGGTGGATTTCGCTTGGTGGAAGTCGACTTTGACGATCCGACTACGAAGCGCGAGGACGCCGCGCCTAGCAATCGCTAAACCAACTCCGAGAGGTTATTGACCACGCCGAGCACGCATCCACCTGACCACGAGGGTCTATTTCCGCGAGCAAACGAAGAACAAGCAAGAAACTGAGATTGCAATCTGGATATTGCGAATATAAGATGAAAGCTTTATTGATCAAGGTGGGGTTCTGTGACGCTTTGTCCGGTCGTGAACACAAACGGCACGCTGGTTGCAGCTATGGCGTAACTTTGATCTAAACAAAACCCAAAGTCTAAACGGTGCCCTAAGGGCTGTATATATGGAGGAAGAGGGGAGAATTTCGTGGCCCTTGGTGGAGGGGTCCAAACTAACCCTATCTCTTGTTTCCCACACATACGGACTCTAAAAATAGCCTATACTAATGTATTTCGAAATTACATGGGCCTGGCCCAATAATAACGTGACGCAGCACCTAGAATAGCCTCGGACGAAATTTATGAAGTGGCATCTTGTATATTTCGTCCAAGGCTTCATGCACTCATTATGGTGGCTTCAAAGTCCTGAAATCATCACTTGTAACTCCATTCTTGTCCCCCTTGCGCATGCCATCATCTCCATGCTTGTTCTTGCTCCAATGTTCATCCTTCTCCAAGCTAGGCCCTTCATTTGTAAGCAAAACAAATGTATCCAATTTAGGCAGCATCATATTCTCATGAACATTAGAATCATTACCAAGAAACGAAAGTACCTGGTAATTTAGTTGGCGCGTAGCTCTAGTAATTGGTCCAGATGTATAGCAGCAGGGCTGGGTGTAACAATGGTATTGATGTCCTCATCATCCTCCCTTCTTGAAATGAAGTCGCCTCGACGGAAGTTCATCTTCCTCACCCAAATATGGCTTCAAATCTGCAATGTTAAAAGTGGGACTAACCCCAAAATCTGCAGCAGCTCAAGTTTATATGCATTATCATTTACTTTCTTCAACACCTTAAAGGGACCAGCAGCACGTGGCATTAGCTTTGATTTGCAAATCAGAAATCTATCTCACGCAAATGTAACCAAACAAGATCTCCAGTGCAAACACAACATGTTTTCTACCCTTATCTCCAGCAAGTTTATATTTAGCATTCATACGCCAATGTTTTCCTTAGTTAACTCATGCATTTTTAAAATCAATTCAGCACGCTTCTTTAGCATCAAAATTAACCTTCTCCAAAGATGAAAGAGGCAACAAATCAATAGGTGCACGAGGTAGGAAACCATACACAACTTCAAAAGGGCACATCTTAGTAGTAGAATGCAATGAACGATTATAAGCAAATTCAATATGAGGCAAGCATTCCTCCCACATTTTCCTATTTTTCTTAGAACAGCCCTGCATAGTAGACAATGTTCTATTGACTACTTCAGTTTGTCCAAGTTTGGGGGTGACAAGTAGTACTAAAAGCAGTTTAGTCCCCAACTTAGCCCATAAACATCTCCAAAAGTGGCTAAGAAATTTAGTTCACGATCTGAAACAATAGTATTTGGCACACCATGTTTAATAATTTCAGAAAGAACAAATCAGCAACATTGACATCATCATCGCTTTTATGACATGGTATAAGGTGTATTTTCGAGAATCTATCCACGACAATAAATATGCTATCCCTCCTTTCTTTGTTCTAGGTAAACCAAAACAGAGTCCATCGATATATCCTCCCAAGGAACACTAGGTACAGGCAAAGGCATATATAAACCATGAGGATTGAGTCGGACTTAGCTTTTTGACATGTAGTGCAAGGAGCAATAAAACGCCAACATCCCGGCCTCATCTTTGGCCAAAAGAAATGTGTAGCAAGTCCGCCCTTCCCTTCACCCAAAGTGTCCCATTAGTCCTCCTCCATGCGCCCCAAAACAACAAAAGACGAACGGAGCTAGCTGGAATGCATAGCTTGTTAGCACGGAACACAAACCATCATTAACCCACAAACTTGTTCCATGTTCTTCCTTCTTACAATTCTGCAATACATCTTTAAAATCAGCATCATTACATATTGATCTTTGATGGTCTACAAACCAAATATTTTGAAAAGTTGTGAAAGCATAGTATAGCGAGGAGACAATGCATCGAATAACATTTTCTTTACCCTTCTTGTGTTTAATGACATAAGGGAAAGTCTCAATGAATTCAACCCATTTAGCATGTCCAATTCAGTTTAGCTTGACTTTTAATATGTTTCAAAGATTCATGATCGAACGTATAACAAATTCTTTTTGGGCCATAAATAATGTTGCCATGTTTCTAAAGTCCCAACAAGAGCATATAATTTTTATCATAAGTAGAGTAATTCAGACTAGGCCCACTCAATTTTTCGTAAAAGTATGCAACAGGTTTGCCATCTTGTAATAACACACCTCCTAATCCAATTCCACTAGCATCACATTCAAGCTCAAAAGTCTTATTAAAATGGAAGTTGGAGTAAAGGAGCATGTGTCAACTTAGCTTTCAAACCGGAAGGCCTTCCAAAGGGTACCCCAAACAAAAGGCACATCCCTTTGTAAGCTTTAAGAGGTGCAGCAATGGTGCTGAAATCTTCCAAAACGCCTTAGAAACCAAAGCGAGGCCAAGGAAACTCCTCACTTGTGTGACCGCTTTGGGCTTGGCCAACTCAATAGCTTCAATCTTGGCTTTATCAACTTCAATTTCGGGAGTAACAACATAGCCAAGAAAAGATACTCCGGGTGCAAAAGGTGCACTTCCAAGGTTACCAAACAAACGGCATCACGAGAGCATTAAAAAAGCACGAAATGTTCCAAATGTTCTTCCAAAGATTTGCTATAAATCAGATATCATCAAAATAGACTACCACAAATCGTCCAATGAAAAACGAAAACTTCGCTCATTAATCTCATGAAAGTACTAGGTGCATTAGTTAACCCAAAAGGCATGACTAACCACCATATAATCCAAACTTAGTTTTAAATGCTGTTTTCATTCATTTCCCAATTTCATACGAATTTGATGGTATCCACTACGAAATCAACTTTGAGAATATTTAGAGCCACCAATTCATCAACTATATCATCTAACCTAGGAATAGGGTGACAAATTAATAGTAATATTATTGATGCCTCTACAATCAACACACATACGGAGTACCATCCTTTTTCGCACTAGAATAATAGGAAAAGACAAGGACTAAGGGATTCACAGATATAACCTTTTGTCGAGCAGCTCCTGATTGACGATAATCTCCTTCGCCTCCTCCGGATTGGTGGATGGTGCACGGTTGGAATGATGCACCGAATTAAGTCAATTTGATGCTCAATCCTCAATAGGTGGTAATCCTGTGGCACGCCTTGTGGAAAGACGCCAATTAACTCCCCAAAATGTTAGTGACAAAAGGGCAAAGAGGAAGGCACGCCCCAATGAAAATAATGCCTTTGCAACAAAAGCATAGCAAATAGATTTGCTAAAATCTAGCTCATCAATATCGATTTGGTAAGTAAACATGCACTTTTCAATTTAATTTCGTATAAACAGAGATGGTTTATTATTAGGCTTCATGTGTTTTCAAATTCTTTTGCCACAATCTGATTTTCACTTTATTTTCTCCTTTTTGCTTTATTAGCTCTAAATATCATCTTCAAAATGGACCCAAGTCATAGGAAGCAAAGTAATATTTTTATCCTTATGAACAAGAGTAACGATTGTTTTACCATGGTGTACAGAATTTTATCAAATTGCCATGGTCTACCAAGTAACAAGGAACATGTTTATAGGTACCACATCACAATCAACATAATCAGTATTAGAGATACTAAATGCACGCCAACAAGAGTGTTATTTCACCTTTCGTTGTTGAACCATTGGAGTAAGGATGGATGGGTCTTGTGGGAGAGATAGCTTCCACCATCTCCATGCTAGCGTTGTTGAGCTCCTCCATCTATGATGACGTAATAGAACGCCCTTCACAACCCCTTTGTTGGAACAAATTATGCCTCGATTTTGCCACTTTGTAACCACACCAAAACACGTTGAAACTAAACATTCATACCCCAAGATCTTCAGAGCCATGTATTGTGTCTCATGATCGTAATCATCTCCACGTTCCTCTGTGTAATAAGAGCCAAAGTCTCTCATCATAGTCACTAGCGGACCATACCCACCATCCTCAGAGCAATCACACACGAGATTTGCATTCTTCCAAAAATGTCCTCTTCCTACAACAACAAATAATATCACTTGTGGCCCGCTGGCCGGAAGAAGAAGAGCTCAGGCGGCAGGGTGTTTCGCAAAGTGGTGGTTGCTGCCTTGTATCACGGTTGGAGGGGCACCAAGGAGGTGATGGTGCGGAAGTAGATGATGCATGGTGTCCACGATGAAGGTCACGGAAAGTTAGGGGCCAATGTCCGATCCATTCGCTCATTTACAAGCAAGATGGAATAAACGAGGAATTATTATAATCCTTATAGTCAGAATGGTCTAATTCTATTTAATCCACCCAAAACGCAAGCATAGCTTCATTCTCCTCAACAATACCACATCTAATCAAGCCGTTTGTAATTCCCATAATATTCTTCACAAAAAATTTTCCTTGTCTTAAATGCAATTTTTGAAGTAATTCACGTTGATAATATGGTGGAACCCAACGAAACGAAGCAGTTTTCAAAGCAGCCCAAGTATGAACAGATATAATCTACAATGTTCGCACCACCAAACACATGCAAAGCTAGTAAACACAAACAGCAGAGAACACGCCCTCCTCGTGATATTTAAACATGTAAATTGTTGTTCGAACTCCCAAGTAAGATATATATCGAACATATCTACCTCAAATGGTGGAATATTCAATTTCATTTAGGAGATGGTCATGATCTCGACCAGGGGGAGCCCAATATAGCCATTATTTGCATTGGACGACCTGGTTGTGGGGGGGTTGCACGAGTTCGATGTTGATCAACCCATCCTCATAATCGCCACATTAATCATCCTCCCGTACACCAAAGAAAAGAGCAGGCCAAAGAAGCACCAACAAAGAGTAGCCGCACCAGAATTTTGTCCTGCTCAATAGGAACACGCCGAGCCTGGCCCATACTGATTCGAAGGGCGAAGTTGTTGTCAGCAGAGGTAGATAGGTCAGCCGGGTGGTTGTGGAAAACGCCAGCAATTCATCAAACTTGCTATCAAGCTTTGTTTCAAACGCCTTCAATGCCATCTATCTTCCCATGGCCTCACAAATCTGTTTACCACGCCTTGCACCTGCCCAATCATCATTTGTAAACTTATCATGTAGTGTTTGTTCTGCAGTTCTCCCAATCAGCCCATCGGCTTGTGATCCTACCATGGTTAGCAAATAGAAACACACAAGAATATGATCCTGCTACTAAGAAGTGGTGGTGGTTATCACAAACCCGCGCAAATCTCAAATTCTTACCAGCCTACCAAAGAGCAAAGGGTGATCGGCAACCCAGAAGTCAAAACTCCAAAGCTTGGCTATAGCGACATTAGGAGAATCAAACGACGACGAGATGTATGTGGAGCTGGAAGGCTTATAATATGGTAGCAAAAAGGTCAGAATAATCAATTCGAGATGCAAAGTTGAATAAACGCCAACGACGGGTATGCCTGGTCCTAAGCTAGACCGATAGAGACGCGAGCCAGAACACTAACAAAATCACGGCCGCACGTAAACAAGGAAGGAGCACACTGATTTTTTCTCGCTTTTTTTTGCCGCTTTTTATTTTTTTTTTGCAAAAATCACTATAATGGCGGTGTCTCAAACTCTTCCCGGTCAAACGACAGGATGGGCACGAAATTTTTTCGACCAAATTTTTTTTTCGACCCGACCCAAAACCGGAAACGGTCAAAAAACTTTCTATAACGGGATCGCTCAATACGCTTAGAAACACCTAAAAATAGGATAGCCGAAATTTTTTATCCCGCGCTGGAAAATTTTGGCCTAAACGGAGGGTGGTTTCCGACTTTTTTGAAACCAACCTTTCTACGGACGGCAAAAGATTGCGAATAAACCACCAACAAGGAAACACAATCGAAATTAGATGGATCCCAAAACAAATCTAATATGCAAGGAACCGGATTGGTGGTGAATAGGTGGTTAGGCAACGGTGGTGGTTTGGCAAGGGGTGGTATATGGCAGGGGTGGTATATGGATACGGATTCAAGCGGGGAAAGCGGTGGTGGTGGATGGCGGGGATAAAAAAAGGCGGCGGACAACCCGGGACCGTAATCAAACTCTAAAAGACATTAAGACCAGAATAGAAAATGCAACCGCAACAACAATGCAAATACAAAAAGATTATGCAAAGGTCGATTGGTTCGGATATGATGAACTAACCTTTTTTTTTGTGGCTTTTTCGGACGAGGTATAAGAAGACGATCTAAACTACAAAAAACGAAATTCACCGAGCAACCTGAAATCATACCACTTGATAGAGGCAAAGGTGTCCCGCTAGAGATGGTGGATTTTGGGGAAGTCGATTTTGACGATCCACAAAGCGAGGACGCCGCCTTTCAACGCCCAAAAATCGGAGGAATACGTTAAACCCCACCCCGCTTAATCCCAATTTGGTCCAAAGCGAACAAATTTGATTTGTTTTAGATTTTAATTTCATGAAATGAATTTTTGTTTTTTTTGTTCAAATGAAGGGCCCGTTAAAATGGTAGGCAAGAAAAACTAATGAAAGGGAAACAAGAATGGGTTGGTTGATTTTGGCTTTGGCACCTTGGGAAGTTGGCAAATTCAAGGCCCATCTTTTAGAGGTTTTAAAAGGCCAAATTTTCCCACCCTTAATTTCAAAACATTATTGGCTATTTTGATCCAGATAACAAAATGGGTTATTTTCACCCCCCACCGGGGAAAAATTCACCCCTTTTATTAACGCCCTTAACCCGAAGGGTTTTTTAATTAAAATTCCCGGCAATAAACGGGTTCCACTTAAAGGGTCCCCCACCACAAAAAGTTTCATAGAATTCCAACAACCCCTTTTTCCGGTTTTAAAGAAAGGGGCAGGGTTTCGGTTCCCCGGCAATCCCTCGGAGTTGGAAGGACTTAACCTGCACCGGCAATTACAAAAAAAAATTAAAACCGATTGGCAATTCTCCCATTTTTTTTTTGGGCTTTTTCGGTCGGGTAGGTGACTTCCCGTAAAAACCCCAGTGGTTACCACTTATAACAAAGGGCCCGTTTTAGAAGGTGGATTTCGCAAAGTTTTAATCCACCAAAGGGCGGGACCCCCTTTCTCAATGAAACACCCCTTTTTCCCTCTTCAGGGGTATCAAATTTGTGTTGTCAGATTTTACAGTTTTTGTTTAATCGAAGTCCTTTTTCATTTGTCCAAAAAAGCCAAAAAAAAATTAGGTTAGTTCATCCCTCCAACCAATAGCCTTTGCAAATCTTTTTCGATTTGCTTTTTGAAGGCGTTGCATGCCGGGCAGTTGCTTTCAGCCCAGTCTTTAGAGTTTAGACGTCGGTGTTTGTCAAGGGCTTTAATACCACCACCACATATTCACCGCCAACCAATCCAAACGCCAACATTCCGCCCCATCACGCCCCATCCATCCACCAAAATTAACCGCCACTACCGAAGTTCCACCGAACTCCGCCACCACGAAGTTCCACCGATTCCCCCCACCACCGAAGTTCCAAGATTCCCCCCACCCCATTCCGAGTCCAAGAATTGTTGCATTGTTCTCGAGTTCCATCACCGACACCAGTCGTGAAAAGAGGACCCCTAATTAAGCCATCCGAGAAGAAAAAGTTCCAGCCAAAAAAAAACTAACCAAAAATTCTAGGGAGTTTTTAGACCAGGACTTTTCCAAAAATTTGAGAAAAAAAAAAAAAGAAAAATTCAGAGTGTTTCCCCAGGTTTAACGCCTTTTCCAGGTTTTCGGGCCCGGGTTTACCGCGCTGGCGCATTCAATTTGCCATTTGGTTTTCCCCACCCCCTTCCCAAAATTTTTTTATCCCCACCCTTTTTCCCAAAAGTGCTGGGTAATTCTGCATCCTCCTGTTTTGCTTTTTGGGTTTTAAAAAATTTTTTGGCCCTTAAAACCAAAGTCCCCAAGTGTTGGTTTTTTTAGGAAAGTTTTCGAGGCTATTTTAAAAGGCAAAAAATTGGGCCCTTTGCTTCGGCGGAAAACCCCTTACCCGGGCTCAGAAAAATTTTAAATTTTTCGCAAATTCGACTTCCACCGCTTTCCCCTCTCATGAAAGACGGGCACCTTTGCCTCTTCAAAACCCGAGGGTTAGACCACGCCGAGCCTCAAGACCCGAGGGTCATTTCTACAAACGAAAACAAGAAAAGATTGCAACTGTTTAAAAAAGAGGTTTATTACCAAGGGGGGTCCCGACACCTTTTCGGCGGAACACAAACGGCACGGGTTGAGCTATGGTAATTTGTCACTAAGATGTGCCTTTTAAATTGTATGGTTTCACGCACTATGTTTCCCTTTCAGGCAATTAATTATGCTAAAAAGTAATATTCAGAGTTTACACTCATTTGTATAAATTGGTTGATTTTTTCAGCATCAGGCACTTTGAGTGCTTTTGCAACAGCAGACGTGTTGGTTCTAAGGTAAGATGATCAAATGCCTCTGAGTAATATCAAGCCTTGAAAATGATCTCAGATTTGTCAAGAGATTTGGTCGATCATTACACACATCTCACCACCATTCTTATGCCTGAACATTAAGTTTGTATGAATTCTAGAAGTTTCCACATGGCAGTTTGTTGAGGTTAAAGCATAGCCGTTATCTTCATGCATTAGATCACACTTTGGTTAATGGATATTGTTTAACTAAATGTCTGTAACATTTTCTCCCACGCAGTTTCAAACTTAAGGCTGCTCACGAACTCCATCTTGTCTAATGAAATCTTCATCTATACTTGCATTATCCGATTGCAATTCAGTTGCTTGTTCTTCGCTTGTTCGCAGGAAATGCGACCTTCGTGGTCGTGATCGTTTCGCTGCGGGTCAATAACCTCTCGGAGTTGGTTTAGCGATTGCTAAGGCGCGACGTTCTGAGACGCTCAGAAGTGGATCGCAAAGTCGACTTCCACCAAAGCGTAAATCCACCATCTCATCGAAAAGACGGACACCTTGCCTCTATCACCAACTCCGAGAGGTTATCGACCACGCGAGCACGATCAACCGACCACGAGGGTCTATTTCTGGAGCAAACGAAGAACAAGCAAGAAACTGAGATTGCAATCTGATATTGCAATATAAGATGAAAGCTTTATTGATCAAGGTGGGGTTCTTGACACCTTTGTCCGGTCGCTGAACACAAACGGCACGCCGAGTTGCAGCTATGGCTAACTTTTGATCTAAACAAAACCCAAAGTCAAACGGTGCCCTAAGGGCTATATATATGGAGGAAGAGGGGTGAATTTCGTGGCCCTTGGTGGAGGGGTCCAAACTAACCCTATCTCTTGTTTCCCACACATACTGACTCTAAAAATAGCCTATACTAATGTATTTCGAAATTACATGGGCCTGGCCAATAATAAGGTGACGCAGCACCCAGAATAGCCTCCGGACTAAGTTTATGAAGTGGCATCTTGTATATTTCGTCCAAGGCTTCATGCACTCATTATGGTGGCTTCAAAGTCCTGAAATCATCACTTGTAACTCCATTCTCTGTCCACTGCAAGCGCCATCTCCATGCTTGTTCCTGCTCCAATGTTCATCCCTTCCAAGCCAGGCCTTCATTTGTAAGCAAAACAAATGTATCCAATTTAGGCAGATCATATTCTCATGAACATTAGAATCATTACCAAGAAACCAAAGTACTCTGTAATTTAGTTGATGCACAGCCTAGTAATTGGTCCAAGAGTGTATAGCAAAGCTGGGTGTAACAATGGTATTGATGTCCTCATCATCCTCCCCTTCTGAAATGAAGTCGCCCTCGACGGAAGTTCATCTTCCTCACACCAAATATGGCTTCAAATCCAGAATGTTAAAAGCGGACTAACTCCCAAAATCGCAGCAGCTCAAGTTTATATGCATTATCATTTACTTTCTCTAACACCTAAAGGGAATTCAAGACGTGGTATTAGCTTTGATTTATGCGAAATCAGTGAAATCTATCTCACGCAAATGTAACCAAACAAGATTCGTGCAAAACACAACATGTTTTCTACCCTTATCTCCAAAGCAAGTTTATATTTAGCATTCATACGCCTCAATGTTTTCCTTAGTTAACTTAGCATTTTTAAAAATCAATTCAAGCACGTTTTAGCATCAAAATTAACTCTTCTCCAAGATGGAAGAGGCAAACAAATCAATAGTGCAATTATGTAGAAACCATACACAACTTCAAAAGGCACATCTTAGTAGTAGAATGAATGAACGATTATAAGCAAATTCAATATGAGGCAAGTTATCCTCCCACATTTTCATTAATTCTTTTAGAACAGCCCTAAGCATAGTAGACAATGTTCTATTGACTACTTCAGTTATTCCATCAAATTGGGGTGACAAGTAGTAATTAAAAAGCAGTTTAGTCCCCAACTTAGCCCATAAACATCTCCAAAAGTGGCTAAGAAAAGTATCACGATCTGAAACAATAGTATTTGGCACACCATGCAAGCTTAATACTCAATTAAAGAACAAATCAGCAACATTGACAAAGATCATCGCTTTTATGACATGGTATAAAGTAAATGCTTTCGAGAATCCTATCCACTGACAACAAATATGTTATCCTCCCTTCTTGTTCTAGGTAAACCTAAGACAAAGTCCATAGATATATCCTCCCAAGGAACACTAGGTACAGTGCAAAGGCATATATAAACCACAGAGGATTGAGTCGGACTTAGCTTTTTTACATTACGAAAAGCGAGCAATAAACGCTCAACATCCCTGGCCTCATCTTTTGGCCAAAGTAAATGTGTAGCAAGTATTCGCCCTCCGCTCATTCATACCAAAGTGTCCCATTAGTCCTCCTCCATGCGCCTCCTGAACAACAAAAGATTTAACGGAGCTAAGCTGGAATGCATAGCTTGTTAGCACGGAACACAAACCATCATTAACGCACAAACTTGTTCCATGTTCTTCCTTCTTACAATTTGCAATACATCTTTAAAATCAGATTATCAAGATTGATCTTTTGATGGTTCCAAACCAAATATTTTTCAAGTCGTTGTGAAAGCAGTAGTATATAGCAGACCAGACAATGCATCAGCAATAACATTTTCTTTACCCTTCTTGTGTTTAATGACATAAGGAAAAGTCTCAATGAATTCAACCCATTTAGTATGTTCACGATTCAGCTTTTTAGCTTGACTTTAATATGTTTCAAACTGATTCTATGATCTAATGTATAACAAATTCTTTGGGCCATAAATAATGTTGCAAGTGTTTTCTAAAGTCCTAACAAGAGCATATAATTCTTTAATTATAAGTAGAGAATCAACAGGCCCACTCAATTTTTCGTAAAAGTATGCAATAAAGTTTGCCATCTTGTAATAACACACCTCCGTAATCCAATTCCACTAGCATCACATTCAAGCTCAAAAGTCTGTATTAAAATCAGGGAAGTTGGAGTAAAGAGCACATGTCAACTTAGCTTTCAATACCGTGAAGGCTTCTTCTCGTATGTACCCCAAACAAATGGCATATCCTTCTTGTAAGCTCATGAGAGGTGCAGCAATGGTGCTGAAATCTCTCACAAAACGCCTATAGAAACCAGCGAGGCCAAGGAAACTCCTCACTTGTGTGACTGCTTTGGCATGCGCCAACTCTCAATAGCTTCAATCTTGGCTTTATCAACTTCAATTCCCTCGTGGAGTAACAACATAGCCAAGAAAAGATACTTGGTCGGTGCAAAAGGTGCACTTCCTAAGGTTACCAAACAAACGGCATCACGAGAGCATTAAAAACAGCACGTAAATGTTCCAAATTTTCTTCCAAAGATTTGCTATAAATCAGTATATCATCAAAATAGACTACCACAAATCGTCCCAATGAAAGCACGAAACTTCGCTCATTAATCTCATGAAAGTACTAGGTGCATTAGTTAACCCAAAAGGCATGACTAACCACTCATATAATCCAAACTTAGTTTTAAATGCTGTTTTCCATTCATCTCCCAATTTCATATGAATTTGATGGTATCCATTACGCAAATCAACTTTGGAGAATATTGTAGAGCCACTCAATTCATCAAGCATATCATCTAGCCTAGGAATAGGGTGACGATAACGAATAGTAATATTATTGATGCCTCTATAATCAACACACATACGTGACGTACCATCCTTTTTCGCACTAGAATAATAGGAAAGACAAGGACTAAGGGATTCGCAGATATAACCTTTGTCGAGCAGCTCTGATCTTGACGATAATCTCCTTCGCCTCCTCCGGATTGGTACGGTATGGTGCACGGTTGTAATGATGCACCGAATTAAGTCAATTTGATGCTCAATCCTCAATAGGTGGTAATCCCGGCACGCCTTGTGGAAAGACGTCCAACTCCCGCAAAATGTTAGTGACAGAGGGGCAAAGAGGAAGGCACGCCTCGAATGAAAATAATGCCTCTTTGCACAAAAAGCATAGCAAATAGATTTGCAAAATCTAGCTCATCAATATCAGATTTGGTGGCAAGTAAACATGCACTTTTCAATTTAATTTCAAGCAATAGTAGATGGTTTATTATTAGGCTTCATGTGTTGCTCAAATTCTTTTGCCACAATCTGATTTTCACTCTTATTTTCTCCTGTTTTGCTTTATTAGCTCTATTAATATCATCTTTCAAAATGGACCTGGAGTCATAGGAAGCAAAGTAATATTTTTATCCTTATGAACAAGAGTATACTGATTGTTTCTACCATGGTGTACGAATTTTATCAAATTGCCATGGTCTACCAAGTAACAAGGAACATGCTTTGCATAGGTACCACATCACAATCAACATAATCAAGATATGTAGAGATACTAAAATGCACACAACAGACGTGTTACCTTCACCTTGCCGGTGTTGTTGAACCATTGGATGTAGTAAGGATGTGGATGTGGTCTTGTGGTGAGAGATAGCTTCTCCACCATCTCCATGCTAGCCAAGTTGTTGCAGCCCCTCCATCTATGATGACGCTTAATAGAACGCTCCTTCACAACTCCCTTTGTATGGAACAAATTATGCCTCCGATTTTGCTCACTTGTGTAACCTGCACACTCAAAACACGTCTGAGCAACTAAACATTCATACCGTCAAAGATCTTCAAAGAGCCATGTATTGTGTCTCATGATCGTAATCATCTCCACCGTGTTCCTCATGTGTAATAAGAGCCAAAGTCTCCTCATCATAGTCACTAGCGGACTCATACCCACCATCCTCAAGAGCAATCATCACACGCTGAGATTTGCATTCTCAAGAAATGTCCTCTTCCTTACAACGACACAAATAATATCACTTGTGTGCCCTGTGACGCCATGGAAGAAGAAGAGCTCTGCAGGCCCAAGCAGTGTGCTCTTGGCGGATAGTGGTGGTTGTGCCCGCTTTGTATCACGTTGGAGGTGGCACCAAGGAGGTGATGGTGCAGTGGAAGTAGATGATGCACGTGGTGTCCATGATGAAGGTCGACTGCAGAAAAGTTAGTGCGCCCAATGCCTCGTCGATCCCTGACTTCACGCTCAGCTTTACAAGCAAGATGGAATAAACGAGGATATTATTATAATCCTTATAGTCTAGAATGGTCTGAATCTCTATTTAATCCACCCAAAACGTGCAAGCATAGCTTCATTCTCCTCAACAATACCACATCTAATCAAGCCAGTTTGTAATTCCTGATAATATTCTTCATGAATTTTTTCCTTGTCTTAAACGCTGCAATTTTTGAAGTAATTCACGTTGATAATATGGTGGAACCCAACGAAACGAAGCAGTTTTCAAAGCAGCCCAAGTAGCCGAAAGATATAATCTACAATGTTCTCACCAAACACATGCAAAGCTAGTGAAAGCACGGAAAGTACACGTTTCCCGTGATATTGTAAAATGTAAATCGTTGTTCAGTTTAACTCCCAAGTAAGATATATATCGGAACATATCTACCCTCAAATGGTGGAATATTCAATTTCAGTTTAGGAGATGGTCATGATCTCGACCGAGGGGAGCCCTAACATTGCCATTATTTGCATGGGACACCCGTGGTTGTGGTGGTGGTTGCACGAAGTTCTATGTTGATCAACCTCATCCCAATCTTCCACATAATCATCCCCTTACAAAAGAGCAGAGCAGGAGCCAAAGAAGCACCAAAAAAGAGCAAAGGAAAATTTTTTGTCCGCTCAAAGAACACCGGAGCTCGGCCCAACCGATTCGAAGGGGCGAGTTGTTGCCAGGAAAGGGGAAGGGCAGCCAATGGTTGGGAAAACCCAAGCAATTCATCAAACTTGCTATCGCTTTGTTTCAAACGCCTTCAATGCCATCTATCTTTCCATGGCCTCACAAATTGTTTACCACATCTTGCACCGCCAATCATCATTTGTAAATTTATCATGATGTTTGTTCATGTTCCCCCAAACCTGCCTTTGGATTCCAGGAAAAAGAAAACACAAGAATATGATCCACATACTAACAAGGGTGGTGGTGGGGTGTCACAAACCAACAAATCCAAATTTTACCATTTTACCCCAAGAAGAAAGGTGATCCAAACCGTAATCAAAACTCAAAGCTTGATAGAGCGATTGTGGAGAGTCAAACGCACGACGAGATGTATTGGATGAAGGCTTTAATATGGTAGCAAAAGGGTCAGAATAATCAACAGAGATGCAAAGTTGAATAAACGTCAACGAAGACGTTGGGGTCCTAGGCTAGACCGTTAGAGACGCGAGCCCAGAACACTAACAAAATCACGGGCGCACGAAACAAAGGAAAAGAACACCTGAATTTTTTTTCGCTTTTTTTTTTTTTGTTTTTTTCGCTTTTTTTTTTTTAAAAATATAAAGTGTCTCAAAACTCTTCCTGTGTCAAACCGACAGGATGGGCACGAAATTTTTCACTTTTTTTTTTCACCGCCTGACCAAAACCGAAACGGGTCAAAAAACTTTCTATAACGGCATCGCTCAATACGCTTAGAAACACCTAAAATAGGATACCAAAATTTTTATCCCGCATGCTTTTGGAAAATTTTGGGCCTAAACGATGGTGGTTTCCTTTTTTTTTTTGAAACCAACCCTTCACGGAAAAGATTGTCGGAACAAACCACCACAAGGAAACACAATCGGAAATTAGATGGATCCCAAAACAAATCAATATGCAAGGAACCGGATTTGGTGGATATATGGTGGTTAATGGCAACGGTGGTTTGGATTTATATGGATACGGATTCGGTGGGAAAGGGTGGTAGATGGGTGGGGAGATGAAAGGGGGGCCGCGGACAACTTATGACCGTAATCAAACCTAAAAGACTAGACTTAAGACCAAAGAATGACAAATGCAACGCAAATTCAACAACGCAAATACGTAAAAGATTATAAAGGCCGATTGTTGATATGATGACCTAACTTTTTTTTTTGGCCGTGGAAGGTATGAAGAATGACTGATCTAAACTATTTAAAATAAAAATCTCACCGAGCAACTGGAAACTGATAACCCTTGATAGAGGCAGGGTGTCCCGCCTTTTCGGGAGATGGTGGATTTGGGAAGTCGATTTGACGATCCACAAAGCGGCGGCGCCGGTTTAGCAATCGCTAAACCAACTCCGAGAGGTTATTGACCACGGAGCACGATCAACTACCACGGGGTCTATTTTGACTCAAAACAAGCAAGAAACCGATTGCAATGATATTTAAATAAAGATGAAAGCTTTATTGATCAAGGTGGGGTTTGACGCTTTGTCCGTCCAACACAAACGGCACGGTTGCAGCTATGGCAACTTTTGATCAAACAAAACCAAATCTAAACGGTTCTAAGGGCTGTATATGGAGGAAGAGGGGAGAATTTTGTGGCCCTTGTGGAGGGGTCCAAACTAACCCTATCTCTTGTTTCCCACATAGGACTTAAAAATAGCCATACTAATGTATTTCGAAATTACATGGCCCTGGCCCAATAATAAGGTGACGAGCCCAGAATACCTGACGAAATTTATGAAGTGGCATCTTGTATATTTCGCCAAGGCTTCATGCACTCATTATGGTGGCTTCAAAGTCCAAATCATCACTTGTAACTCCATTCTGTCCCTTTTGGCATGCCATCATCTCCATGCTTGTTTTCCCAATGTTCATCCTTCTCCGTAGGCCCCTTTGTAAGCAAAACAAATGTATCCAATTTAGGGAAATCAATTCTCATGAAATTAGAATCAACCAAGAAACAAAGTACTGAATTTAGGGCTAGCCTAGTAATTGGTCCAAGATGTATAGAGGGGTTGGGGTAAAATGGATTGATTCCTCATCATGCAATGAGGAATATACAAATCTTCCAATATCATGGTTCAAAAACAAAAAATCTATTCATTGTATCATCCTTTATTCTTCTATGCACAATGATGCATATAAGATTTGAACTTGGTAGAAGTAGAATGTTTTGCTTTGTTTAAATTGTTCAAATTTACAAGCAATTCAGGATAGTAAGGAGGAAAAATGTTTTCATTACATCTTTCAAATCTTCCAAGTTGTGGGTTTTAACAATGTTTTTCTTACAAGCACACTCCACCAAATGGAAAAAACCAGAATGTAGTACGACCGCCAAGTTCGAAAAAACATGCCGACAAAAATTTGTTCACTTCAAGCCCCAATAGATAAATAGCAGGATTAAATTCCCTCAAATGACTAAAGAGCTAACCCGCCATGTGTTTGGTGGTCCCAACTCGTGATGGTGAAGATGTTCCTTCAAGAACTTCATTCCAAACTGTCATGATTACTGAAACAAGAAACAAAATTGAGAATAATGTTCCTATGAACTACTAGGATGTGGTTGTTAAGTGCTCAAAAGCAAATATCAATATCTTAAAGTTCTTATCGGGAAACAAAAACCAGGTTAAGTAACTAAGATTGTTGGTTCGGAACGAGACACGTAGAAATATGTAGTTTAAATTAGAAAAATTTAGTAATAACCAATTCAAAGATGCAATTTGAATAAACGTAACGACGGATGGTGGTCCTAGGTAGACCGACTAGAGACGCGAGCCAGAACACTAATGAGGTACCAAAGGCCAACTAATCAATGAAGGATACAAAGAGTTCTTGACAGCAAGAATATAAGATCAAACCAAAGGAAGATAATGATGAAAAAATGCCAAGCAGGATATACAACAACTCTCCAACTTTCCTCTTGAAAAATTTGAGCCAATTTTCATAAATTCTTTCAAATAATGCTACTAACTCAAGCTTTACAATGCAAAAAAGAATCACTCAATTCATTGATATGAGGAGTCAAAGAATTCTAAACTGGCCCGAAAAATTGGAACAAGTGTGTTCAAACTTCGAGGGCAAAAGACCTATTTAGAAGCCGATTTTGAGGTATCAAATATTGAACTAGCTCGCAACTATTTACATGCCCTGTCGCTAGCTTCAATTTGAGTACTCACGAGCCAAACGGACTTCGATGAGGAAGATACACCTGTTTTACTGAATCGCAAAAAGATTCCAACCGAATTCGTATAGATTGATTTAGATAGATCCGATTTTTTTTTTCTTTTTTCCTCACGCTTTTTTCTTTTTTCTTTTTCTTTTTTTTTTTCTTTTTTCTTTCTTTTTTTTCCCTCTTCCAAGACAAACTAGATAAGATGCATTGATCAAGAAGATGGAATGACCTCAACTATGATTATGACAATGAACAGCTAGAGCACGTGGTGGAAATTAATAGATGGGATGGTGGACAGCGAAGGATAATGATGCAAAGTGGCGGACTAATGAAAGAACTCAAACTCTAAAGGAACTAGACACTAAGACCAGAATCACACGACGATGCAACCGATAATTCAACTATGCAAGCAACGAATCAAAATTGCAAAGGCTCAGACTGGCTTGGATAAAGGATGAACAGATCTAACTTTTTGTGGCTTTGTCATGGACTATAGGTATGAATGATGATGATCTAAACTATGAAAAATCAAAATCTCACCGAGCAAACCGAAACCGATACCACTTGATAGAGGCGAGGTGTCCCGATCTTCGATGAGATGATAACTATCGATTTGGTGGAGACGATTTGACGATCCGACTACAAACCGCACGAGTTGCGCTTAGCAATCGCTAAACCAACTCAGAGGTTATTGACCACGCCGAGCACAATCAACTCGACCAGAAGGTCTATTCCCAAGCAATCAAGAACAAGCAAGAATATGATAAAAGCAATCTGAATATTGTGCGATGTATGAAGTATTGATGGTGGATCCGTAAGCGTCTTGGTCTGGTCGTTGGACACAAATGAAGTACACGGTTGCAATGGCTAACTTTAACTAAACAAATCCACGGAAAAGCTACTAGATGGATCTACTTTATAGGAGCAAGGTGGCGGCCAAGGGGTGGGAGAACGTCCCAAGGCAGCCTAAAACTAACCCTAGGTCGCATAAGGCTCATGGGCCCAAGTGAAGGTGACGAACACCTTGGACTTGTAGTTTGACTCGGATCGCTGCAGCGTCAGATTGCTTCGTCCAAACTCAACGCCCGGACGTATTTTAAGGTGATTCCAAAGGATGGAAAGAGCATGAAATCTACTTTCCAACAAAAAGAATCACCCAATTCGGAGTCCGTATGAAAAAGTTGTTCGCTTGAGTCAGGTATGTCTGCAGAATCGAATCGAGTCCAAAACGAGAGACTTGGACTTATCTCTTGGGCCAAAAGTGACGTAGAGAACTTTTGAACAGCAAAAACATCTCTTCTTCCTTATCTTCATATGTATTGTACAAATGTCCCATACACCTGCATTAGACAAAACACAAAAGGTGTGAAGTATTTTGTTCTGATAACATAAATAGATTATTGAATAGTTTGCACTAGAAATCACCTGACAAATATGCATGTATGCAATATTTTTGGTCATATCCAAGGTAGTCATGTCCTCATCATCCTCCCTTCTTGAAATAAAGTCCTCCCTCAGTGCTGCTTAATCTGAAATGTGGCTAACAAAAGAGACAAGGTGTACATGTTGTGTATGTATATGTCATCCATTTTACTTCCTCGATTTTTGCATATATGACACATGAATAGATGAGTAACTTGTATAGTTCATAAAATCTAAAGCCACAAAATTAGCACAAGAAGTAGAAGGCATGAAAATATTGCAACTCAGTTTGTACATATAAGTGAAGCTTTATTCATTTCAAAAGATTGGCAATGTTCATCATTAAACCATCCCAACATTGGTGAATAAACCTTACTTGCATCAAATTTACATGCTACAACATGCTTAAATAAGCAAACATGCAATAAGTCATTCAACACAGAATCATCATCAAGATTATAGGTCATATCAAAATGATTAAATATTGATTCTTTTGCATCAACAGTTAATTCAATGGGTGCACTCAAAATTGTTGGTATTTCAGTTGTTTGATCACATGACGATTCATGACAAAGATCAAGATTCTCTAAAATAGGTGTTGTGCTCAAATCACCACGAACTCAACACATGATGCATTCGTTAACTAGGGATGCATCATTCTCATGTGAAGTTATATCATCAATACCTTTATCATACCTTTGTCGCAAAGACGTAGCTGATGTAGGTACACACGAGACAATGCACCATACTTGAGATGATGTCGCTCACAATCCGAGGTGGGCTGCTCTAGTAGGTGCAACGGTGGAGGAACCAACCGACGGTGAGCATGAACTGAATAGTAGTTGTTGAAGTCACCCAATGCATCCTCCTCAGAATCGTCTCTCAAAGGTACAAGCACTAACATACATACCGTAATGCAATGAGGAATATACTGAAATCTTGCTCTGAATATCATGGTTCAAACCACCAAAAAATCTATTCATTGTATCATCTCAGATTCTTCTATGTCACAATGATGCATATAAGATTTGAACTCTTGGTAGTAAGTATGAACAGTGTATGCTTCTTTTAAATTGTTCAAATTTATAGCAATTCACGACGATAGTAAGGAGGGAAAACTGTTTTCTCATTACATCTTTCATATCTTTCCAAGTTGTGGCTTGTTATCAATGTTTTTCTTACAATGCACACTCCACCAAATGTACAAAACCAAGAATGCTCTAGTGGCAGCTCGTACGCTCAAGTTCTAAAAAACATGCTGACTAAAAATTTGTTCTACTTCAAGCTCCCAAGCTAGATAAATAGCAGGATTAAATCTACCTCAAATGACGGTAAAGAGCTAACCTGGCCATGTGCTTGTGTGTGTTGTCCCAACTCGTGATGGTGAAGATGTGTTCGTCATTCAAGAACTTCTATCTCCAAACCTGTCATGATTACTAGAAACAAGAAACAAAATTCGAGAATAATGTTCCTATGAACTACTAGGATGTGGTTGTTAAGTGCTCACAGAAAGCAAATATCAATATCTTACAAGTTCTTACATAGCGGTGGTGACAAACCAGCGTCAAGTAACTCAAGATTGTGTAAAGCGATTGCCGGGGGAACGACGATACACGGTGTAGAAATATGTGGAGCGGCTATATATGGTAGCAAAAATTTAGCAATAACCAATTCAAAGATGCAATGTTGAATAAACGTCAACGATAGCATTGGCTGGTCCTAGGCTAGACCGACTAGAGACGCGAGCCAGAACACTAATGAGGTCACGCAGAGCACAACTAGCATCAATGAAGGATACAAGTAGTTCTTGACAGCAAGATATAAGTGAAGATCACAACGGCAAGGAAGATAATGATGAAAACAACTGCCAAGAGTGATATACAACAACTCTCCAACTTTCCTCTTGAAAAATTTGAGCCAATTTTCTGATAAATTCTTTCAAATAATGCTACTAACTCAAGCTTTACAATGCAAACAGAATCACTCAATTCGAGTTGATATGAGGAGTCAAAGAATTCTAAACTGGCCTGAAAAATTGGAACAAGCTGTGTTCACGAACTTCGAGGGCAAAAAGACCTATTTAGAAGCCGATTTTGAGGTATCAAATATTGAACTAGCTTCTAACTATTTACATGCGGCCGTGCTAGCTTCAATTTGAGTACTTCCGGAGCCAAACGGACTTCAGATGAGGAAGATACACCTTTTTT
>JAHHZJ010006762.1:0-13635 GCA_021437245.1 Aegilops speltoides | reverse complement strand
TTGTAAATCTAACAACAAGGGATAACACAATCTTGATAGAAATAACAATAAGAAGCAAAATGAGAAAAGGCCCATATGAAAATGCTGAGAATCCTTCTTCGAATAAGACCCGCAAAACCTCCAACACCGAAAATGCAATAGAAGAAGCATGCATGTGAACTCCATTTTCGATGAGCTCGAGCTTGTCAAGAAGATGACCATAAGCTTCAAATCTAACAAAGATAAAACCAAACAAGAACCAAGAAAGATGATGCAAGCATGCAATGGTTTGAGCTCTCTACGAACGATACGGCCTAGCTACTCACTTGCCCCCCTTGATAGTACAACAATCAATCCTATAACATGATCTCCAAACTACCACCATGAGACCGGTAAAATAGAGAACCTATCAAGGCCAAACCTTTTCCTTGCACAAAGTCCACTTGAGCTAGATGTAGACGATCTTGACTTCCTCAAGTTGGACCACCTTCTTGATTGGCGTGTGGTCGTGAAGACTAGTAGATTGCCACCCATACTCCACTATGGGTGAGCCACTCTTTGGCACATCTTCACAAGTTAATTGTCACCACAATGGACGACAATCTTCAAGCACTTGATCTCTTCGTGATGCATCACTTAACGTGCACACCGCAACCTAACCCCGCAAAGAACTCTCACGAAGACCATGGGTTAGTACACAAAGCGTAATTGACAAAGCTTACCATACCATGGGATCACTTGATCCCTCTTGGTACATCTTCTAAGCTTTGTGTGTTGATGAACTTGATTCACTCTTTAATTTAGTCTTGATCAACCTCTCACATGACCAATCTTTAGGTAATTCCTTGAATAGTACCTTGGTCATCACAAACTCTCCTTGAAACCAACAAATGGACTCCATGAAAAGCCTATGGACAAATCCTTCAAATATAACTCAAGGCAACCATTAGTCCATAGAGATTGTCATTAATTACCAAAACCATACATGGGGGCACCACATGTTCATTCAGCTGGGCCATTTTTTTGCCCCTTTTACGGTGCCGGTGCAGAGAAAGTGGTCATGGGGGTGGCAGTTGGCGGGGAGGGGCTGGAGATGCTCTAAGGAAAGCCTCATTGCGGGGGTCCAGTTTGGGGGAGCCAGGGAATAGGCCTAATTTTGTGCTTACTGTGAAAACAGGGCCCAAAACAAAAAAAATATGCTACTACATATTGGCCCAAAATTGGGGGACCCTGTAATTTGGGGGCCCTATGCGGTTGCACAGCCTACACAGGCCCCTGGACGACCCTGGATTTGGGCAACATCGACTCTATGGAGAGGGAAGGGGTTTGGGCGATGGAACTGGTAGATAGATGGGGGTGTACTCGGAATGGTATCCATGTACCGGTCCATATGGTCACCACTTCTCTCGTTCATTTGACATCAAAATCGGATATTTCAGATAATCCAAGTAAGTGCACCAAAAGAGAGGGACTGGAGGGCATTTTATTTTTGCTGGACAAGTAGGGTTTTAGCCACAAGCAACATCGCCCCTTCCGGGCAACACAAGCCACAAGCAATATAGGGCGTGATTGGTTCCCTGCAGCCTTTTTTGGTCTCTAAAAGAGCATGGTGCCCGTGTTTGATTTTCGTAATTGATGACAATCTCTACGGATTAATGGTTGCCTTGAGTTATAGTTGAAGGGTTTGTCCATATGCTTTACTTGAAGATCATTTGTTTTTTAAGGTTATTTTTTAGAAAAGGAGGATTACCCCCGGCCTTTGCATCAAAATGATGCATGCAAACCCTTTATTAAACAAAGTATCCAAAAAGCCTATGATCCAGAACAAGATCGTTAGAGCTAAAAAGGTAAAAAAAAACAAGTAAAAGATGTGACAACTGGCGAAAATAGGACTAGATGCACTAGTAGAAAACCACCCATTTGTCCCTGGTCAGAGGGTTTTAGTCTTGTTCGGAAACCGACTAATGGGTCGTGATTAATACTCAATCCCATTAGTCCCGGTTCAAACACACTAACCGGGACCAATGTACTCTCCATGCGGGCCTCAGGCGCCGAGCTCACAGGGGCCTTTTGTTCTCCAACTGGACTAAAAAGGCATCCACGGTCTCGCATTCCAAAGGGCTGGAGTTTTTGTTTTTTTTAAAGGAGGGGTGGGGGTTTGGGGGGTTAATTTAGGTGTTTCAGATATTGTGTTAGCTAGCTAATTAATAGAGAGAAGTGTCCTCTTATATATCCGTGCTTGGTCGACGCTACGTAGTATATATACATAAGTGATCGAGAGACCTATTCAAAGACAGAAGTTCGCTATGCATACCGAGAGAAGTGATCGATCAATTTCCTTCTCCTAGAGATTGGTCAATAACAAGTTTTATCGCTACATACATGTACAATCTATATAAGATCTCTTAATTACAAAACCACTAGCATTTGAATTGAAGTTCCACATGGTATTCTCCGCTACCGATGATGACGTGTTCAAGAAAGAATCCCGCCAATTCCTCTTGAATTGCTTTATGCGATCCGTTCTAGGAGTTCATCCCAAGATTTGCCACGCCTAATTAATTTGAAGAAGGGGTTAATTAATACATATATGAATGAAACTCAACAGTAAATGATGGTGTAATAAAATGAAATTGTGAATATTGCTTACGACTTCATATTGTCTTCTAGAGTAGCCCCGCTTGTTTTTCAAAGTCACTAGGATGAACTCGCATAACGTAGTATCCATGTAAATCATTCCCTTCCTCCTACCACAAGCAACTTTACTTAGAAATAGAGGTCAATCAAACTGATAATGAAGCATTATATAAATGGCATTGATGGAAGTATAGCTATAGAATCAACGGGAGATGCGCGCCAAGAGTACTTACTTACTGATATACATATCGCAGCTCCTTCGGCAGTCCCGAGCTTAGCGGTGAACTGCTTTCAAACCTCGCAAGACAAAGAAAATAATTATTATTACTTGAGATATCAGGAAATGAACAAAAGTTGCCGATATGGTGCGATAATGATCGATTGAACTTACTTGTCGAAAGCATTTCACCATGTCCGCATAGGTGCGGGATCTTCCCGCCCCGAGTCTAAGACGGTTACTAGTCCACGCCAAGCTTAATCTCCGTAAGAATATAGTGGTACCGTGACGCATGCATAACTCATCAATTACATTAACCTCGCCGAGTAATAAGGAAAACCTCAATATGCATAATGACAAGAATAATTTCACGGGCCGTAAGTAAGGAAAGAGTATGGTATCTTTATTTTGATTTTTGATCAATGATTGTAGCAAGTTGTCCTCGCCTCATCGACGCGCTTTTCAATCTAGAATACATCTATGATATTTGTGTTAATGAACCCAATATCATAGATTTCATTTTTTTGCACTCGATTTATCTTCAATCTGCATAATATATTGAGGATAATTAATTATAAATACATGCAATGAAAGAGCCGAGCTATATATACATGACATCAATGATGTAAATAGTACTTTACAAAAGTAGTAAAAAGACCATTAATTTATCGAGGGCCTTTTGATTGAAGAAACTCAAGAACTCCGCAAATGGAATAGACAATGATCATTTGAAACGAGGTCGTGCTCCTCTTTAATTTTCAGATACAAAGTGTTCGGCCCCTCGCACTCTCTCGCAGGTTTCATGTACCAACTATGGAATCTTCAGATTATTGTTGTCGAGACTTTTCATCTTTGATGAGAGCTTTCTGACTCAGATCTCAATAAGTCCACCTCCATGAAATCGTGAAGTGCATCGTCAGCAGGTAATCTTCAAGATTGCCATAACCGCCACCGCCCCTGGAGGATTAGACACGCTGAGCGGGGGCACGATTGTTGTGCTTGTTCACGAAGCTGGGCAATTTTTTTCCCTTGCTCGTTGTTCTTTCGACCTTTATCACCGACAAGTAGTTCCCCACCGCTTGGCTATTTGAGATATGTCCTGCTCAAGTACGCGCCATAGTTGCTTCTCGCGGGAGACTTGGTGGTTTCCTCGTGGCATCGAGAGCGCGCTTTGCTTTCACCGGATCTACTCTTCTCCTCCGAGGTGGATGTATCTTTGCTTTCACCCTTCAAAGAACTCCTTCACGTGGGTCCGACGACGATCGATTGCTCTTCCTCGCTCCTCTCCTCGTGACGGTAACTTCTCTAGAGGCTTTAGAGGTGGACCAGATTCCAGATTGGCTCTCTTCTTCAGTGCTGCTAGACGCCGGAGCAGACGGAGCGGCTGCGACATCCTGCCTTCTTTCGTGCTTGCTTACGAGGCGGAGGAGGAGGACTACGACAAGGCCGGAGCAGCCGGGCGGCGGGCGCGGTCTCTTCCGCCTTTGGCCGCGCGAGGCGGAGAAGGAGGAGGTGGAGTGCCGCCACACCGGGAAGGAGGTGGAGTGCCGCCACGTGCTTCTGATCCTCACTCACGGAGGAGGAGGCGGAGGAGGAGGAGTGCCGCCACGCTGCGCCCCGATCGGCCACTCACCGTGGAGGAGGAGGAGGCGGAGGCTGCCTAGTCTGAAGGTCGATGAGCTCCTTCCGCCATAGGCATGGAGTCTCTGAGCGTAACCCAGCCTAGTCTCCCTTCACCGGTAGGGTGCTCTGCGCCAGGTCCTCAAATCCTCCGTTATTTCATCAACCATCACCTAGCAAATCCTTCTAGAATTACTGGCAGTGATAAGTTGTGTCGGGTACACTAGGATAAACTTGGCCAACAGCCACTGACCTTCAAATTCATGCATCCCATAATGTGGCAATTTTGAGACGCCTGGATACCATCCACGGATAGTCTGGCAGAGCCATCAAGACATGCTCCGGCTGCAGCAACTGTGGAAGCAACGCCGTTCGCTGAGATGGCGGGTAGCTTGTGGGAAGCTTCGCATGTCGCTTGTTGCACCGCCGCTTCGCTCCTCTTCTCGATCCTTCTAGCCCCATTACCCTTCCAAGCAGCCGCTCGATGACGGTCCTCTGCTCCAGCTTTTCTTCCTCTCGTGGGTTTTGTAACCCCAGTCTGAAAAACCAACCTTCCACGGAAGGGAGCTCCGCGGTTCATAGTCCGCCTGCAGTGGTGCTTGGATTCCTAAGGGCCATTGTGAGCCTGCGTCTCTTCCCTCGCTTTGAAGGAACGTCCTCACAGCCGTGATCGATATAGTGTCAAGGGTCTCTGACTCGGTGTTTGCAGCTTGCTGTCGTCTGGCCCATCGACATCGCCTCACATGTGGTCCAAGGTTCCGCTTAGCTCAAGAACCAAGTCCGCAAAACGCCCCTGCCAACATGATTTTCTCTAGGTTCGATCCCTTTTTCAAGCAAAGATCATGCTCAGCTCTTGACCACTTTAGGGCTGGCTTTGAGGTAGCCACCTAACCCCATGCGATGGTGAAGCTTCTTCTTCGAAAGCATTTTTCTTGTTTGTCTCTCACATTTTCTTACTCTTTTTCCGATGTCTTGTGGGCTACAAATGCGCTGCTGATCTTTTGATCTTCTCATATTTGCCGGCGAATTCGTCGTGTCTTTTTTTTTGACAAACTGGTTCAGCTCTCTTCCTCCACTCTCCTCATTAGGCCAGCCATCTTCTTAAGAGCACAAGACTTGATTAATTGCTCTTTAACTAGCTTCTCCTGATCCCTCAAGCGCGTAGGGTGAAATTTGCCTTCAACTCATTCCAAAGATCTTCTTTCAGATATCATTGACATAAGACACCTCGCCTTCATCCTTAGTGGGTTTATACCATTGCTGGATGCTAATCGGATCCTCGTCTCCTTTAACAAGAACCCCGTGACCGAGCAGTAAAATGCCTCTTTGTCCGGTGGGTTCAACTCGGTTCACCGTCAGCGCCATTTCTATGATCTCAAACTTTTAATCCGAGCTCAACTTCTTCTTCGGCCTCGCTTCTTACCGGTTGTGCTCGATCCGGAGGGCTAGAAATTATAAGGAAGAAAGACGACAGTAATTAATATGCATATACCAAAACAATGGATGCATCAATTAACTTGTCAGACAAGACGGCTTAACTAATATATATATACTGCCGGGACTTTGCTCAGCGACCGAGCAGTCAAGACGGCCTCCTCTGCCTTGTACCTCCATTGTGTCACCGAGCCATCATGAACATAGTCCTCCTCTTGTACCGCATTAATGGGTCGAAGCCATCATAATCATAGCCCCTTCTTCATCCATTCAACCAACGGTGTCGGCGAGAAATGACGCAACATCATCGGCCCATTTTGCCATTATTTTTCCAACATCGCTTCGCTTTTTCTCGTTCTCGAGTGCTCCATAGTTTCGCAAATATTGACAACATGTCAATTATTATTCAAACATGGTACATAGTGGCAAACGAAACTAGCTAGCTAATCACAACAAGGAATCATGTTAGTGGCCCTCGACGCTTCTTCTCTAGGGTTTGGGGTCGCCGACACAAAGCTTCAAGGGTTTGGGGTGGCTCTGAATGATAACGCTTTTTAACTTGATAAATTTGGGTGGCCTCCGAGAGAGTTAATTTGTCGGTAGGGGTCGCAAGTGGAGGGGGCACGAGGAGACCTCAACATCGCTTTTCTCTAGGGTTTGGGTGTCCCTAGAGTTTTGGTCGAGCGAGAGGGCCGAGGGGGGGTGCAGCAGTTGTATCTAGAGGGTTATATCGACAACGACGCGACATACATATACATGGGAAAAATAATGTTATCGGGAGGGGTTATCGGCACCACCCCTCGTGTTGAAGTTTCTTCTTCTCCTTTCCTTTCTTTCTTCTTCTCCTCTTCTTTTCTTCTTCTCCCTCGAGAAAGGAAAATAATTAAGGAAAAGGAAGAAAGAGGAAGAAGGAAGAAGGAAGAAGAAGAAGTAAGTAGAAGAAGAGAGAAAAGAGAGAAGAAAGGATGGAGAAGTAAAGAAGAAAATAGAATTTCTCCTTTCTCCTCTATTCCTTTCTTCTTCTCCTCTTATTTTTCTTTCTTTTTCCTCTTCTTATTTATTTCTCCTCTCTTCCTCTCCTCTTTTCTCTCTTTCTTCCTCTTCTTATTTTCCTTTTTCCTCATTCATTCTTTAGTATTGCTTGTTTTAAAAAAATATTCAAATAGAAAATTTCAAAAAAACAAAGGTTTTGCCTAATCCATTGTTCATATGAATATACAAACATTTGCATATTCTACAATAATTAATATCAACAAAAAAAATCTATGAATGTACAGAAAAACCTAACTTTTCTAAAATCTATCTTTTGCATATATGAAAACATTAATACACATATGAACAATAAATACATATATCAACAAAAACATAATCTGAACAATTTTTAAACATTACATACAATATATAGCCACATACATACACATATACATTATATATATATATATACAACAAAAACTAAACTAATAAAATGAAAAAAACAGAGTCGCATATATATATATAGCCACATATATACATACACATATATATATATATACATGAACAAAAAAATAAAACTAATAAAAATGAAAGAAAAATAGAGGCGTAGCATATGCTTCACAATGGCTCACGGCTGTGGCGGCTGCTGGGCGATGGATTACGATGTATGTGGGCTCGGCGCACATGCCTGGGCGGCGGCGACGCTGCAGAGTCTGGCGGTGGTGACGGCGAAGCTGGTTCGGGAAGGACGGGCGCGGGCTCGGGAGGATGGCGACGACGACGCGATGCTGGCGACGGGCGATGGCGACGAGATTATGCGATGGCGGCGGGACGGCAAGGCGTTGGGCAGCCCGGCAAGTATGCTGATGTGTTCAAGGTCGTGGGGGGGGCAACCGTGGCGGCGAACTTTCAAAATCACAAGTGCTACTATATTAGGAGCATTGGTCCCGATGGGTGGCACCAAACCGACTATGCTTTCTTTAGTCCCGGGCTGGCCAGCCACCAACCGACCAAAGGCCTCTTTTCAGCAGCCCAAAGGGCTGAAGTCATGTTTGTCCCGGTTAGGCATCAACCGGGACTAAAGCCTCCCTTTAGTCTCGGGTTGGTGCCACCAACCGGGACCAAAGGCCCTCGTGGCGTCAGTGACGGGGCCAAAGTTTAGTCCCACCTCGCTAGTTGAGAGGGGAGCGCAAAGGTTTATAAGCCCCACCGCCGGGTCCCCTCTGAACTCCTCTCTACCGCAGTGCTTATGCTACTACACGCCATCTTGTTCTCGATAGGCCTTCTGGCCTCATCGGGCCTGAATCGCCGCCCAAATTAGGGATTAAAGTAAGGATATTGTGCAGCAAATTAGGGGTGGCAATTTTTTTCTTGCTTTATTTATTTTATTTTGTTTCTACTTACAAAAAAAAATACTTATTGTTGTTTTTTGTTTGTTTTCTCTCGCATTATTTATTTTCTTTTTGTTTTTTGCTTTATTTTTAATTCTTTTTGCTTCTAGTTTTAGGAAAATTATAAACTTTTTGTTAGTGCCATTACTTTTCAAATTTGAAAACACTTTTTTGTTTTCTTTCTTGCTTTATTTATTTTATTTTGTTTCTACTTACAAGAAAATACTTATTGTTGTTTTTTGTTTTGTTTTCTGCATTATTTATTTTCTTTTTGTTTTTTGCTTTATTTTTAATTCTTTTCCTTTTAGTTTTAGGAAAATTATAAACTTTCTCGTTAGTGCCATTACTTTTCAAATTTGAAAACACTTTTTTGTTTTCTTGCTTGCTTTATTTATTTTATTTTGTTTCTACTTACAACAAAATACTTATTGTTGTTTTTTTGTTTTGTTTTCTGCATTATTTATTTTCTTTTGATTTTTGCTTATTTTTTAATTCTTTTTGCTTTTAGTTTTAGGAAAATTATAAACTTTCTGTTAGTGCCATTACTTTTCAAATTTGAAAACACTTTTTTTTGTTTTCTTTCTTGCTTTATTTATTTTATTTTGTTTCTACTTACAACAAAATACTTATTGTTGCTATTTTTAATTATTACGAGGTATGTAAATCCATAAGACATTAAAGCATTTCAAATGAACCTCCAAAAAGTTGAAAGTTGGCATGGTATCATAAATTGACCCACACATAGCATGTGCATGTACAAAACGAACAATGGTACCATACTCGCTGGGCCATAAAGTTGGCATGGTATCATCATAATAGTTGCGGAGAAAGTCTTCACTTTTTTCTTCGCTTGTGTCATTTGCTTATCATGCACAGAACCATGGATAATCTTCATCGCTTATCAGTGATGTGGGGTCAGCCTTGACTTTAAGGGAGGAATTTCATGAAACTTTTCATAATCTTCGTTACATGTCTTTCTTTGTCCTCCACTCCCATGATGTCCCTTTTTCCCGAAAAGAACTATGTGGCGCTTTGGCTCATCGATGATGTATTTGCTTCCTTATCTTTTCTCTTTCTCGCCCATCGACATGTCCTTCACATAGATAACCTGTGCCACATCATTGGCTAGGACGAACGTTCGCAGTTGTACCCAAGATTTTCGGGATCCATCCATGTCATGTCCAGCATCGTGGGTCTATTCTGCATTCTGGGCTCCCCGATGTGATTGATCCATTTGCACTTAAACAAAGGGACCTTAAAATCATGTCCGTAGTCAAGTTCCTATATGTCCACTATGTAACCATAATATGTGTCCTTCCTCCTCTCGGTTGTTGCATCAAAGCGACACCGCTTGTTTTGGTTGGTGCTCTTTGATCTTGGTCAATCGTAAAATGTATTCCCATTTATCTCAGATCCTTTCCAAATCAATACAGCCAAAGATGGTCCTCGGATAACAAGTACAGCTCATCACAAACAGTGGTTGTCACTCTCCGATACACGCGGCTTTCCAACCAACTCGCTGAAAGTCCCTGAGATGTTCACATGTAATCCAGCCGTCCGACCGCTCCCGTGTTTGAAGCGCATCGTTTTGTGTTCATCGACATACGGGGTCACTAAGGTAGAGTTCTCAGAACTCGTAGTGGGCTTGAGACCAAGAATATCCGCCTCCGCATATTATTGAGTCCTTTCCAAGCGTGTTTTTTCCAAATGGGCTTCCCTCATACCGCTGATTTAGGGAGACCTATCTTCTTAAGGCCAGTGAATGAAGTCAACACAAAACCCGATGACATCCTCTGCTTGATGGCCCATGGAGATGCTTCCTTCCTCGCCTAGCGCGTTACGTGCATATTTCTTTAGGACTCCTATGAACCTCTCAAAGGGGTACATTGTAGAAATACGGGGCCGTAATGACAATCTCTGGCCAACTAGATGAACTAGAACATGCGCCATGATATTGAAGAAGGATGGTGGGAACACCAGCTCAAATCGACAAGACATTACACCACATCACTCCTTAGCCTTTGGTATGATGATCTCGATCGATCACCTTCTCGATATTGCATTGAGGAATGCACATAGCTTCACAATGGCTAATCGGACGCTTCCGGTAGAAGCCCTCAATGCAACCGGAAGCAGCTTATACATAATCACGTGGCAGCCATGAGACTTTAGGTTTTCAAACTTTTCTCCGCCATATTTATTATTCCTTTATATTCGACTTAGAAGCCGCCGGACCTTCATACTAAGTGCATTCAAAGAAGATTTCTTCTTCTTGGTAAGAGCATAACAAGTGTGACCTTCATACCGCTTTGGAGGCATGCTGCCTTTTTTCAGGCAAACGCATGCAGTCCTCTCGTGCTCTCATTTGTATCTTTTGTCTTCCCATACACGCCCAAGAAGCCTAGCAGTGTTCACGCAAAGGTTCTTCGCCACGGCATCATGTCGATCAAGAGCGGACCTCTAGGTCTCTTCTAGTAGGGTAGGTCCCAAAATATAGATTTCTTTCTTCCACATGGGTGGTGTCCTCAACAATAACTGGAATAGCTAGTCCGCCGACCCTTTCCAAAGATTACGGTAAATCATCGACCATAGCAAGTACATGATCACCCCTGTGACGCATGGCGGGCTTCTTCCGGTGATCTGCCTCGCTTTTGAAATGCTTGCCTTTCTTTCGACATTGATGGTTGGCTCGAAGAAATCGACGGCGGCCTGTGCACATTCTTCCCCGCAGCTTGCTGCAGTATATACTATCGGTGTCAAGTAAACAGCATGCATGCGTGGTATCCCTTGTTTGTCCGTTCTCCGAAGGTTACCGAGCGCGGCCAATCGCTGATGGTCACGTAACAGCAATGCCTTTAGGTTAAATTCCTCCCTGCTTGTGCTCATCCTCACGCACGCATAACCGCTTCCATTCCACATCCGTAAAAGTTCTTCAACTAATGGCCTTAGGTACACATCAATGTCATTGCCAAGTTGTTTAGGGCCTTGGATGAGAACCGGCATCATAATGAACTTCCGCTCATGCACATCCAAGGAGGAAGGTTATACATACATAGAGTCACGGGCCAAAGATGTGATTGCTGCTCGCTTCCCCGAAAGGATTAATGCCATCCGCTTAAAGCAAACCATATACTCCTTGGCTCACTTGCAAACTCATCCCAAAGATTTCTCTCGATTTTTTCCATCAATTCGACCACACAAGTGCTCTCAACTTCCCGCCTTTCTTACGGTCCTCACTCGTACATCGTGATCAACTTGGCATGCTCTCCGCTTCGAACAGACGTTTCAACCGTGGTATTATAGGAGCATACCACATCACCTTCGCAGAACCCTCTTCCGGGGCTCGGCCACAACATCACCGTGGTCATCTCTGTCTCGATCTTATACCTTAATGCACCGTGATACCGCATGCGCTCAGATCCTCAGTACGCACCATGTAGAGGATGCAATATTAGGGCATGCATGTATCTTCTGCACTCCAATCTTAGAGGGCATACGACCTTCTCTCATGTATGTATCATGTCTGCATTATATCCTTTGGAAGCTTCTTCTTCAATATTTTGCGAAGCTTCAAATCCTTTATCAGCACAGATTCTCGCGCTTCCCATCGCAGCACCTGTAAGACGTAATCGAGCTTTGTGTCGCCATCTTCGCAATTGGGGTACAACCCTTTTTGTGGTCCTCTAGCATGCGATCGAATCTCAGCCTCCTTTGATTTTCAATGATTGCCTTTGCATCGACAATGACCCGGCGAGATCATCATCATCGGGCACATCGTCCGGTTCCTCTTGATCTTCAGCAGCTTTCCTTCATTGCTAAAGATCATCGTGCACATCGCCTGGTTCCTCTTGATCTTCTCCGGAGCATCACCGTATTCGTGGGGTACATAGTTGTCATCGCATTTCTCTTTTCTTCGCTGCCTTCCATCATAAGCCCTATTTCTCCGTGCCTCTCGTCAAACATTATAGTTTGGCATGAAACCCTTGTAAAGGTGGTGGGTGTGGAGGATTTTCCTACGTAGTAAGACTTCGATTCTACATATAGGGCATGGACAACACATAAAACCATTCATGCTTTGTTTGCTCTCAGCCACTTCGAGAAAATTATGCACGCCTCTTAATGTACTCGGAGGTGTGTCTTGAACCATACATCCATTGCCGGCTCATCTGCGTGTGCATTATATATAATTAAGTGTGTCAAAATCATTATAGAACATCATGAATAGATAATTAATGACCAAATTAATAGAAGTTCATCATCACATTAAAACCAAAGTACATACATAGTTCTCATCTAACAACATAAAGCTCTGCAGAGCATCTAAATTAATTAAACCATACACCTAAACTATGTAAAACATTTCAATGCGAAACAAATGCGATCATAATCGCAACCAATGTAATAACTGATCCAACGGCATAATGATACCAAGCCTCGGCATGAATGGCATATTTTCTAATCTTTCTAATCTTCAAGCTTATTGCATCCATCTTGATCTTGTGATCATCCATTTACATCCGCAACATGCAACTCCAATATCATCTTCTCCTCCTCAATTTTTCTAATTTTTTCCTTTAACAAATTGTTTTCTTCTTCAACTAAATTTAACCTCTCGATAATAGGGTCGGTTGAATATCCGGTTCAACAACCTCCTAGATGAATAAAATCTATGTCACGTTGGTCGGCATAATTGTCATAAACAATAAATGAACCAATAGTTATGAAAAGATAATATATACCACATCCTAATCATAGATGGACGAGGGCCGACGGGGCGGATACCAAAACCATCGTGACCATATAAGATGCAATAATATAAGATGCAACAATAAAATCTCATATAGCCTCTACGCCCAAATCAATGAGAGTAGTCCTCTCCCATCCTCGCCGGGTGGACGCCACCGCGACACGTCCGACAACCTCTCGCCCGCTTCTTTGCACTTGGATGCTTTGATACATTGTCCGATCAGATTTTTGTGATTTTATTGAATGAAATATGCCTGAGAGGCAATAATAAAGTTACTATTTATTTCCTTATTTCAAGGATAAATGTTTATTATTCATGCTAGAATTGTATTAACCGGGAAGCACGATCAGATTATGAGTTTATGTGTTTTGATGTAATCGAAGATAGTTTGAGTCCCTGATGTGATCAACGATATGACGAGGAGTCTTGAAATGGTCAAGATATAAAGATTGATATATTGGACGGTTATATTCAGACACCTGAAGTGTTCCGTGTAGTTTCGGAGAAAATCGAGTGCCGGAGGGTTACCGAACCCCGGGAGAACTATTAGGCCACATGGGCCTTAGTGGAGAGAGAGAGGGTCTGTGGCAGGCTGCGCCGCCTCCTCCTCCGGGTCCTAATTGTACTAGGGAAGGGGG
>JAHHZJ010006760.1:0-10414 GCA_021437245.1 Aegilops speltoides | reverse complement strand
TTTCATCAAGCTGTTCGAGGTAGGAACAGATTGATTTTCTTCATCGATCCGCTTGGGATCTTGTAATCTTCGCCATAAGGAACAATCTCCTTGGACGGCATGGAGGAAATGGGAATGACATCAATAGGATTTTCAATCGAGCTAGTCATTGGCTTCATTTTTTCGCAGTCAAGAATTTGACGCAATTGATGCCTTCTCTTCTTCACCGCAGCTGCTCGCAGCCTTTGTCTTCTTCACTTCATAGGCGTAATGAAGAATTGGAGTTGGTGTTGGTGCAGGAGGAGCCGAGGATTGTGGTACAGCTTTCAAAGAATCGTGCACTTGCCCTGCTTCTTCAGATTCTTCAGCGCACTACTAGTGGATGCCCGAATTTCTTCAAGAATGGAATGGAGTCATCAGCCCCGAACTTAGTGTTCATCAAGACGCTGAAAGTCATCAGCATAGCGGTGAAGTCTTCAAAAGCCGAGCGAGTCTTCACTCGAGAATTTTCTTGTTGCGATGGAGCTGCAAAGCTGACATTTTCTTCACGATTGATGAATCTCACCTTGGCTCCTTGCCAATCAAGATTGTAAGCTTCAAATCCTTGCCGAGGGCTTGATTTCAGATTGAGCTTTGAGAAGTTCTTCCGAGTCAAGTTGACTAAGTTCTTCCTCGGCTTCTCCTTTCTTACTTTTGCTCTCTTCAATTTACGAGCTTTTTCAAATTTCCATTTCTTCAAGATGAAATGGTTAAGCATACGACTTTGACCAGAGTCAGGGCAGATCCAGATAGGAGTATTTGGATCCTAATGCCATAGGTCAATGAAGTCAAGGATCTTCTTTGGATCCAAAAGCAGAGGCACACTTGTTCTTTGGCTCTAGCGCCTGGGTCACTGCTCTCGATGATTTCTTCAAGTTCTTCATCGAAGCTTCATCATCAGAAAGCACATTGAATGCAACCTGTTTCTTCTTTGGACTTGGCCGAGGACCGCGTGATGGATTCATGTACCTAGGGTAGGGTCATAGGCCTGACCTAAACGTCCTACCCAAGGACACTCTTAGAAGAGATCATCTTCCAATGACCAAAGAGGAATCCACTGACCGATCGAAGGACTCGACCATGGAAGACTCACTCGACCATGAAGACTCACCACCACCGTAAGGTCGTAGGCACTCGAACGCAACGGCTTGCTATTGAATAGACTTAATGATAGTTATATGCTATGAGGGCGCTACCAAGAACGCCTGTGCTTAATGTACTTTAACCTCTCCATTATGTGGGCTGGCTGGTCCCCAAGACTTATATAAGCCACCCCTCCACGTATAGAGGGGTTCGCACTCTTGTAATACCTACATTCATAATCCACTGACCGCCTCAGGCCCGAGACGAGGGCTGTTACTTCTTCCGAGAAGGGCCTCAACTCAGACATCCCTTGTCTTCACAACTACTCCATAGCTAGGACCTCGCCTCCTTACCTACCCCTATTCTACCGCCGACTTAGAACCACGACAGCTTGGCGCCACCTTGGGGTGTGTTTTAGCGATTTGTGGAGGAGTTGCAGATTCCGAGTACCTTCATCATGATGACGCCGGAGTTTTGGCTGAGGGCGCGAGATCCGCCTCGGTGCTTCACCTTTGTCGCCGACGACCCGCTAGGGCTCCAGTGGAGGCACCACTTGACATCGAGGCGCCCTCGTCTGCTGGGCGACGACTACCGCCTGTTCAAGGGCGCTCATGCATACAACCGTCGACCCTCAGACGGTCGACCTTTATCGTCGCCCACCCAGCTTCCCACCAGCAAGCGCCCGTCGGTCGAGACTCCAAGTGGGTGAAGCACGCGGTGGCTCGCCAGACAGCCATCGCCAAGTCGCGCCATCGAGCCCGACGATTCCCTACTACTGCTCGATCCGCCGACCGGTTCAGAGAGACTGATCCGAGTGTGATAGCAGTGATCCAAGCGGAGATTCTCATGGTCGACGGCTCGAGTCCTCCCGGCCCCACGGTGGTGGAGCCCGAGGAGGAGACCCCTGCAAGAGCACGAAGAGTACCAGCCCGAGACACTCGACTCTCGCAGAGAGAAGAGCTCCCAGCAGAACATGGATGTCCCGATACTCCCATCGCCGAGAAACCCCGAGGCTCGCGCTTTGAGGAAGCACGCATTAATGTATAACGCGCCGCCGAGAATCTTCAACGAGCACTCGACAGGCAACGAATCCTCAAGTCACGACGCCGACTCTTCCCACCGACTCGTATACCGACGCCTAATTTAGAATTTAGCAACTGCAACTCAGAGTAGCGTAGTCTATCCAGCCGCCCCAGCCGGAAGTCGGAGAGGTTTGCAGCAGACGTAGATTTACTCCGAGCAGCAGGAGACCAGAACTCAGCCGTGTCGCAAGCAAGCAAGTAATTCATAACGATCCATCGCGATCATCGCCCAAGCTCACAACCCTGCATCACCTCGGGCGAGAAGGGCACGACAACCGCAAGAGCAAGACAGAGACCGATTCGACCGAGATGACAGGCCGAGTGCCCTTTCCTCCGAGGGAAGGGTCATATGCTCCTCGGCGGCAAGATGATAGACGCCGCTCAAGATGGGCTAAGAGTTCCAATGACCCTGTGGAACTAGCTTTGACGCACGATCCATTATCGCGCAAGGCTTGGTCGACCGAACAGAGCCTCATCGAGGCGGACCAGAGAGATGCACCCACCAGCAATGAAGTGCACATCTCTCGTCCGAATGTTTTAGCAGGCTATCAGAGCCGCAGAATTCCCCAATTTCAGAGTTGGCAACAGAGTCAGAAGTTCATCGGGGAATCCAAGCCTCAAACTTGGCTTGAAGATTACCGAGTGGCTGTTCAGATCGGGTGGGAATGATGAGGTGGCCATGAAGCATTTGCCCTCATGTTGGAAGGTTCTGCCAGAGCATGGCTGAATCAATTACCTCCTAGCAAGATATACACTTGGGAAGATTTGTCCCGAGTGTTCGTAAGGACTTTTGAAGGACTTGCAAGCTTAACCGCTGGTTTGACAGAGCTGCAAGTTTGTGTGCGTAAGACCAATGAAACTCTCCGAGAGTACATTCAGAGGTGGATTACTTTGCACCATATCGGGAAAATGTGTCCGACCATCAGCGCTTTGCGCTTCAAAGATGGCGCCAAAAACAGAGAATTGAGTCTAAGTTTGGTCGAACCGGGACATGACCCGAGTCTAATGATGGAGATTGTTAGCAACACGCCTAACGGCGAGGAAGAAGACCGACCAAGCTGCAAATACAAGCCAAGTCACGGAGAAGGGAAATTCCAATGGAAGCAGAACGAAAAGCCGAGCCAAGAGCTCCGGAGAGGCCCCGCCGTGACTCGTGGGAAGTTCAAGGAAGCCGAAGGATCCTCGAATCCAAAGAAAGTAAAAGATAAAGAAGGCAATGACGGATGGATATGCCATGCCATATTCACACGAAGAAGGATGAAGAGGGCAACATCATTTACCCAAAGCACACCACTCGCCAAAGGTTTACCCTCCGATCCAAAGAGTTTCAGTGGAAAACAGTCTAAGGACAAGGAGAAGGAGCCGACAAGGCCGAGACAAAGAGGACAAGGAGGAAGAATATCCGCATGTCAACTCCACTGATGATCTTCGCAGATGTGGAAAGCAAGAGTCGATCAAAGTTATCAACCGAAGTGAACATGGTTGCCCCAAGAAAGCCAAGTTATGTGAATGGTCCCAGACACCCATCACATTCGACTCAATCTGATCACCCGACTCACATTGCCACCTCCGGGCAAGCGCTGGTGGTCGATCCAAAGGGTCGAAGGCACTCGATCGACAAAGGTGCCGGCGGATGGTGGCAGGGCTGAATTGCTTATATGCGGATACATTGAAAGGCATGGGCATTCCGATGTCCCGATTGAGCGCCAAAGAACATGAGTTTCCACGAGTCATACCAGGAAGAAGGCCAATTCACTCGCCAAATCGCCCTAGACGTGGTTTTTGGTGATTCCAAGCATTTTCGAAGGAAAAGTTGACCTTTGAGGTTGTGGATTTTCAGAGCGCATACCACGCCATTTTGGGAGGCTACCACGCATCGCATTCATGGCTCGACCATGCTACGGTACCTCAAACTGAAAATGCCAGACCCAAAGGAGTTATCACCGCCACCGCGATCGGAAGAAGGCGTAAGAGTGCTTTTAAGGGCTCAAGATTGCCGACTCCCAAGTGACAGCGGTCGAATCTCGAGGAGTACATGCAAAACGCAGATCCGAGGATTTGTTACGATCCAAGAAGCCAGCCACGAGTTCGTGATTTCACCGTTCTCGTGAGACGGGCTACCCATATTCACCCGACCGATCCCAATGCAGCCCCGACCCACGCCTCCACGACACTCGACCAAATAGGAAGAAGCGCCATCCAGCCTCCGTGAGAATCGACATTTTCGCATGGAAGCCACCGACATGCCAGTGTTCCTGTGGAATGGCCGAGCATCGCCACGAGTCGACAAGTCCGCAAAACCAGTCAAAGAGCATCTTCGGCGGTCCGCCTCCGTAAGAGAAAAGCTATTGGTGAAGAAGTGGCTCGATGCTGCAGCTGGATTCATCCGAGAGATATATCACTCCGAGTGGCTTGCTAATGTCGCCATGGTTCCCAAGAAGGACAACTCACTCCGCATGTGCATTGATTTTTAGCACATCAATCGGGCCTGCCGGGATCATTTTCTCTCCCCGCATAGATCAAATTGTTGACTCGACCTGGATGTGAGATTGTCTTTTCTAGATGCATATTCGGTATCATCGATCCGCTCAGATGGACCCGATGAAATAAAAACAGCTTTCATCACTCCATTCGGTGCTTCGCTATATCACCATGCCATTCGCCTCAAGAATGCCGGCTCACATTTATGCGTAATGATTCGAAGTGTCTTCACCAAATTAGTCGGAATGTGGAAGCGATATGGATGATATCGCCGTTAAGTCGCAAAAGGTTCCGACCTGCTTGCCGACCTAGCCAAACGCTTGCCAACCTCGTAAGGTACGATATCAAGCTCAATCCCCAAAATGCACGCTCGAGTTCCCGTGGAAAATTACTCGTTTTCTCGCTTCCGAACGAGGGATCGACGCTAACCTCGAAAAATCGGCACTATTCTCCAATGAAACGCCTGCGGCGAAAGTGCACGACGCCCGTAGCTTATCGATGCTTGGCCGCTTAAGTCGATTCATCTCACGACTGTGAAAAGGCATTGCCTCTTTACCGATCGATGAAGAAGGTCGACAAGTTCGAGGGACTCGTTAAGCCGATGCAGCGCTTGCCGAGCTAAAAGCTCGCTTCCACCCAGCCGGTGCTTGCGCCCAATCAGCAAAGAGCCTCGCTGTTTTACATTGCAGCCACTCGACAAGTTGTTAGTTCTGCGGCTTACTGGCCGAGCGGAAGAGGAAGGAAAGGCCTTCAAAGTTCAGCCCGGTATTATTTGTCCAAGTCTTGACTCCATCCAAGCAGCGATATCCGTCATTATCGAAGCTTGTGTATGGTATATACATGACCACGAAGAAGGTTGCTCACTATTTCTCCTCGATCATTCTATCAGCACGCACGACGCCCTTTGTCGAGATCTTGCATAACAGACGCAACCGTCGAGTGGCTTAAATGGGCGATTGAACTTCTTCCCTTGATATCAAATTCGAGGCAAAGAAAGCCATTAAGTCCTGTGCTATAGCGGATTTCTCCGAGTGGATTGAACAATGCAGTTACGATCGAAGTTCACTCGAGCATTGGACCATGTTCTTTGACGGCTCCAAGATGCTGAATGGTTCGTGTCAGTTGTTCTGCTTCTGCAGGAGATAAGCTTAGGTATGTGCTCCAGATTCACTTTGATTCCTCCAACAATGAGGCAGAGTACGAGGCCCTCCTATATGGATTGCGATGGCCATATCTCACTCGCGCCCGTCACCGATGGTCTATGGCGACTCAGATCTAGTGGTCAATCAAGTGATGAAGGAGGACGGAGAAGCCCAAATTATGACGGATATCTGCAATGCAAGGAGGAAGCCGAAAAGAAGTTTGAGGGTTGAACTCCATCACATCCCCGATCGAAAAATCAAGCAAGCAGATGATCCGCAAAGATAGGCTCCAAAAGAGAAGCCATTCCGAGTGGTGTATTTTTGGAGCATATACACACTCATCACCAAAGAAGATCCTTCACAGAGGAAGCTCCACAACCCAAGAGTGCCACGACTCGACAGGTTGAGGTCCCGCAAAGGGTCGATTTGGTCATGGAAGTTTTAGTGGTCACTCCCAATTGGACAATTCCATACATCGCAGATATTCTCGAGAAAGGAACTCCAGAGGATGAGGAAGAGGCTCGGCAGATCGTCCCGATCCAAAGCCTTTACCGCTATCATGGGCAGTTAGAAGAGAAAGATTCGACGGAGTCGACAAAAATGCATAACGCCGTAAGAAGGTCGAATATACTCAATGACATCCACTGGGACCTGTGGTCACCATGCGCCCTTCTGACCATTGTAGCCAAAGCATACCGAGCCGGATTTTACCGCCAAGGGCAAATGAGATGGCGAAGAAATAGTGGACAAGTGCGGCGATGCCATTTACTCCAATATGTCACACAAACCGCGCACTCAAGACAATTCCACTCGTCCGCCTTTCGCAAGATGGGGGTTGATATGATCGTCCTTGCGTAACAGGTCGGAGCGGTTTCACGATGTACCGTAGCAATGACAAGTTCACCAAGTGGATTGAAGCTAAACCAATCAAAAACTTGACGCTGGTATCGCTGCTTCCTTCATCGAGGGCCGACGCTCGTATATGGGGTCCCGCATAGATTATTACGACAATGGGTCGAATTTTGACTCGAAGAATTCAAGGACTTCGCAACGCCTAAGGCACACGAAGTCGACTACGCTCACGCCCATCCACAATGAATGGACAGCAGTAACGAGCCAACGGATTAATCCTCAAGGGTCAAGCCCCGATCGATGCGAGATCTCAAGCATGCGGCCGAGCTTGGGTTGACGAACTCCTTCAGGCTTTGGGGTTTGCGAACCACGCTTAATCGGTCGATCGAAGAACCCCTTCTTCCTGGTCTATGGAGCGTAAGTCCTTCCGAAAGTGATCTCCTTCACAATGCTCCTAATTGAACTATACAATGAAGCGTAGTGAGCAAGCGCCAAGATGCAATGACTCCTAGAAGAAGAAAGAGAGATGGCTCGATCCGCCGACCATCTACCAGAAGACTTGCGCCGCTTTACGCCTTAAATGTGAGAGGTCGAGCTTCCAGAAGGGATCCGTCCTTCGAGTGGATCACAGAACAACATAAGCTGCCCCTCCCGAAGGGCCCTTCATCGTCACAAAGGTTCTCCACAATGGGGCATATCGCCTCTATAACGCCGAACACAATATCAAGAGCCCCGAGCTTGAATGCGGATCTGCTCCGCCTGCTTTATACTTAAAGTTTTTCACCGAAGAATTGTAATAAAATACTTCAGAGTTCATGGGCTTCAAAATAATAGTGTCATAGTTCCTTCGTAATTTTTGTCACTTTTTATTTTGTCCAAGAAAATTTCCCAAAGGTGGCTTAGTCGCGAATCCGCTTTACTTAAGTTTGTATGAATCCTGCCGAGTGGTAAGCCGCACTTCCACTGGAGGCTTAGCCAATCCGCTTTCGCCTAAGTAACCAAGAAATCTCCACCGAGTGGCAAGCCGACTTCCACTCGGGGCTTAGCTGCATCCAAGACTGCCTAAGGTATAAGAATCCCACCGAGTGAAGAGCAAACCTCTCACTGGGGCTTAGCTGCAGCCCAAGGCTTGCCTAAGTTATTAAAAATCCCACCGAGTGGCAAGCCGACTTCCACTGGGGCTTAGCCGCAGCCCAGGTCTCGCCTAAGTTATTAAAAATCCACCGAGTGGTAAGCCGACTTCCACTTGAGGCTTAGCTGCAGTCCAAGGACTCGCCTAAGAATAATGTATACCAAGAAGGAGGACGAGGTGCAGGTCGATCGCGATCCTCTCCTTCGAGCTACACCATAAGTGCAATATGTACCAGAAGGAGGACGAGGTGCGTCGATCGACCTCTCCTCCGAGCTACACCATAAGTATGATGATGTCATGAGGAAGACGAGTGCAGGTCGATCGCTACCTCCCTCCGAGCTCGACACAAATACAACGGAAATCCTACCGAGTGAAGAGCAAACCTCTCACTGGGGCTTAGCTGCAGCCCTGCTCGCCTAAGGTATAAGAAATCCTACCGAGTGAAGAGCAAACCTCTCACTGGGGCTTAGCTGCAGCCCAGTGCTCGCCTAAGGTATAAGAAATCCTACCGAGTGAAGAGCAAACCTCTCACTGGGGCTTAGCTGCAGCCCTGCTCGCTAAGGTATAAGAAATCCTACCGAGTGAAGAGCAAACCTCTCACTGGAGGCTTAGCTGCAGCCCAAGGCTTTCGCCTAAGGTATAAGAATCCCACCGAGTGAAGAGCAAACCTCTCACTGGGGCTTAGCTGCAGCCTGCTCGCCTAAGGAATAAGTCGACGGCAATGGCATCTCACCGTTAACTCCGCAAAGAGCAATTCAAGCCAAGAGCAATTATATCCAAACATCCAATCCAAATTTAGGTCGATACCTAAAAGAACCGAGAGTGCTCAGCACTAAGCCTTTAAGGTTTTATCGGTTATAACCCACTGCATACCGAGGCAAATTTAAAGTCAAGGAAAGTTTTTACCCTCCCGTGGAGGGTCGGATGGAGCAACGAACTCCAAGGTCAATCCCGCTGCAATCCGTTAGCAGCAGCGGCGAAAGTCTCCATGAAGGACCTCGTCGTGTTTTGGTGTTGGCCACTCGAGAGCCGCCACCTTATCTTCTCGGCATCCTTGCAATGGACTCCGCCGCATTATTGATCGCCCCGCCACACCGAGTCAAGACTTCTTCCACTCTTGCACTCGGTCGGGACGGCGTTAGTCGAGCCATCAATGACTCGAGGTCATTTTGGAGTGTTCCCCGGGCCGAGGCCGAGTCGATGCGGACGAGAACCTTCGGGCCTTATAGATAATCCACGACGGCAAAGAACACGGACTCCAATGAAGATGTTCATGGCGCTTTCATCATTCACCGGAGAATTGATGTGGTCAAGGTTCGCCTCAAGGTGGTTTCTTCTTCAAAGTTGCGTAACTCGCAAAGACAAAACCTAATCAGGAAAATAGTCGAATGGGAACATAACAGCTGGAAGAATTGGTCGAGTGAAGAAGATTACCTTCGAGCATAAGGAACATTTTTTAGCAAGACCACCCAAGAAAGTCTCCAGTCATTCTTTTTCCCTACCAACCGGGTTGATCCTCTCACGAGTAGTCTTGTCACTTTCACGATCAACATCCTTGGTGGCAATGGCCGAGACCTTCAGATTGGTGTTGTCCTGCTCAAGCTTGGTGACGGTTAAGCCATCACGAGCTTGATCTTTCCGCATACCAAGCTCCTTCTTCCTCTGGCCTCCTTCACCTTGCCTCAAATTACAAAGAAAGTCAGGTTTGAAGCAAATGAGAGGAGAAAAGAGTCGTCAAGTCTCACCAAACATACCTTTGGTCTCCTCCTTGCCTTCGCGTTCTCCGCACTAGCTTCAAGTCCAACTCGAGCTGAATATGCTTCGCCCAGTCAAGATAGCGCCGTAAGATCGCAGGATTTCTACGAAGAGTCAATCGACAAAATGTCAAAGATGATCCACTTCCGAGTGAATAAAGAAAATGAATGCTTTAAGATCACAAAATGCAAGCATTCACCATAGTCTGGGATTACACCGGTGCACCCTGCCCCACCGGTCTTATTCACATGAGACCAATCACTGTAAAAAGGAGCCACCAACGACTTCTTCAGACGAATCAATCGCCAGCCAATTACGCCTGGGATTACACCCAAGGGTGCACTCAGCGGTTTCAATCGGGTCTCGTAAACCCATTCGCTTCATTCGAGTGATGATCAATATTTACTTATGAAGCTAACCAATCGCCAAGAATGACCTTAGCCTTGGGGATTACACCACCGGGTGCACTCAGCGTCCCCCGCTATACGGAGTTTTTACCAACACACCTAGTGGGTGACCGCTATGAATTTAAAGAAAAGTTTTGATAGCATATCCTAAGTAATGTGGTGGTCGATCGACCGCACATTGCTCAAGGGCGTAGTCGGTCGAAGTCGCTGGTCGATCCCGAACGATCTTCACCGCTCCATCATGATCCCCGCTGACGGATCGCTTCTTTAGCAAAGATCGCCCGGTCCTCCGGACGGGGTGGGCGAAGATCAAGGTGCCAGACTGACGGGGGTCGAGCACTGCCGCCGCACCAATGGCGACACGGATGTCGAAAAGCCGACCTCCTTCCGGCAAACGGTCTCGGGCGCCACATCTTGAGCTACTTTGCCGAGATGCCTTCCTGCTCCTCCTAGTCTTCAATG
>JAHHZJ010006759.1:0-10725 GCA_021437245.1 Aegilops speltoides | reverse complement strand
GAATAAACATTACATCATCAATAAATAAGGCATACAACCAAAATAAAGAAAAACCCCAAATAAAAGGCCCCGATCGACCCCAATGGGCTCCCTCTTTCAACTAGACGAAACAACACAAAGGCAAGATCTTCATGAGCTCCTCCTTGAGCTTGGTTCGTCCCCTTTCAAAATGGCCCCTGGTTTTGGAAGTATCTGGTGAGCCACGAGGACTCCAAATCCCTTAATTTCAAGACTAGCCTTAATGGGAAAGGAAGGGGTAAAGTGGTGAGGTTGCGAGCGACTAAGCATGATATGGTGGCTAACCAACGCAAATAAGGCGAAGAGAACAAGCGAGGTGTAACTAGCAATGATCAAGGTGATCGAACACCTACTTCGTAAATCATAACACGAAACCGTGTTCACTTCCGGACTCCAGAAGAGACCATCACGCTACACCGGTTGATGCGTTTTAATTGGATCGGTGTCAAGTTATCTACAACGGACATTAACAAATTCCCATCGCCACATAACCGGCACGGCTCAAAGTTTAAACCCTGGGGGTGTCCCAACAACCATGACAAGCTCGCGATCATCGAAGGAATAGACCTTCACCGGAAGACCCGATCAGTCTCGGAATCCGGTACATCAAGACATTTAACAATGGTAAAACAAGACCAGCAAAGCCGCCCGATGCGACAATCCCGATAGGAGCTGCACATATCTCGTTCTCGAGGGCAACGGATGAGACAGGTACAAGTAAAACGGACCTCGAGTTGCCCGAGGGGCCATGATGACTCGGTTGGACCAACACTTAGACAAGCAACGCCGGGGGCTATAATAAAGATGACCCTCGAAGGCGACTCCCAAGGGAAAAGATAGGTGGTGGTGAGGCAAATGGTAAAAGTCAATGTTGGGCCTTTTGGACAAGTTTTATTCAAAGCGAATTGTCGGGGGTCCCATAAATCACCCGACCGTGTAAGGAGCATAAAATCGGGAACATAACACGGTATAAGAAACTAGGCGGCAAGAGTGGAACAAAACACGGCATAAGGCAGCCTTCCACCCTTTACCTAGTATATAGATGCATTAATAATATAAGAGATATTGTGATATCCCAACCAAAATCCTGTCCACATGGAGAAATCTTCAACTTCACCTGCAACTAGCAAGCTATAAGAGGGGCTGAGCAAAGCGGTAACATAGCCAAACAACGGTTTGCATAGGAATGGTGTCAAAGGTTAGAGGTTCATGGCAATTTGGGATGGCTTGACAAGCAGGTAATAGGTAGCCAGCATAGCGAAAAACGAGGCAACTAGCATAGCAATGATAGTAGTGAGATCGGGTGCGGTCATCTTGCAGAAATCCCACAAGGAAGAAGAACGAGTCCATGAAGAAGGCGAGCGGATGAAGCCAACCAACGTGAGCGAACGAACCCTCACGATCATAGCAACAGGAACTAACAAGAAGAAGCACACAACATAGGTAAACACACCACACATGGACAAGGCATGATGCACAACAAGCATGATGCATGACAAGGCTACATGAAGCTACTCATGGCAAGAGATGAGGCAAACAAGAACAACACACAAAGGCAAGTTTAAATGAGGCCGGAACAACATATAACAAGGTAAGTCCTCATATGCAAATTTCGAAATTGGTCCAGAACTGAATAAACCTTATATTGAAGTTGTTAAACAGCAAGTTAAAGATCACCAAGATGATCTACACGAAATTCTAGTCAAGTTACATATAAAGTTCATTAGATTTGGAGCTACGGGCTAGAAGATATGAGCAAAACAAGTTAAACATGGCATTAATGCAAAATGCACTCAAACATCAAGCAAACACACCAAAACAAGGATGCAACATGATAATATGAAACTACATGCAAAAACAAGCAAGTTTCATATAGAGCACACTCAAAAGCGACAGCGGTGCAACACACACACACTACAAGTCATAGCAACAATCTGTCCAAAACAGCAACTAGGCATCTTACAAGCATCAAAACATTGCTACAGCACCCCAACATAATAACAAAAGACATGGACATGAAGTACCGTAAAGCATAACAAAACATGAACACTGAGCTATCTCCAAAATCACTAGAACATGCTCAAATGACATGGAGATATTGCAAGTAATAACAATTTCAGACTTTAGAGAAATAACATCGAGGTTGCAATGTTTAGAGCTATCAAACAACATGTTACAGAACTTATCATGGCAAACAAAGGCATGGCATGAATCTACTAATAGCATATATCAAAAGACCCTTACTGACCATGAGCCAAAAAGGCATAGAAAATATGATGGCACCCATGTAAACATGGCAAGTTATATTACAGATTCAAACATGGCGAAATAACAATAAGTAAGCATGTTCGTGAGCTTGAACCACTCACTACAGAGCAATACATGGCATGGCAAGGCAACCCACAGAAAGGCATGTTTATGAAGCTAAGCATGGCAAAACAAATTCATAGGGTGCATGGATCACTAGGAAAACACATGGGAACAAGTGAACTTAATGTTAACAGTGACAAACAACATTTTCAAGCAACTTTAAAGAAAGATATGAACATGTTCCAGCAGGCTATAATTGCAACCAAGGGCATGAATGGATAGAGCAAGACATGTATATCAAAACATGTTTATAGAGCATCTTCAGATTATGCATAGAATGATTAGTGGAAGCATGTTAACATAGCAACAAAATATACGAGAATCTGTCGGGAAAACAGCAACATCAACTACCCTACTTTACAAGCTTGATACACTCAGCACACAACTCACAAAAATACATGGTTAACACCCCTGGAAAGATGGCATGGCATAGTCCAACATTCATGTAGAGCTCAACCTCATAGGATGCACACATCAATCATGGCAAAATGTTAAAACAACAAGTTTATAGGTTTGATGATTAACATCTGAAGCACTCTTCCAACATCATTTCGGGCATCAAGATGAGCTCAAATGAAAATGATGCAATGGTGAAATGATGTACTTTCAAGGACGAACAATTTGACATATTATCTGCATAAAAGCGGACTACGGATGCAGAGATGCGATCGATGAAGATGGTATGATGATGACAAAATAATATGGGAAGTCAAAAAAAATCAACCTCGGGTGCGGATGCGGATCACGGGCATGAAAGCGAATCGGGTCCTGCGGATCGGATCTTGTGAATGGATCGGGCGGACGGACAACGGCGACGTGGTCTCCGGCGAGGTTGTCGCTGGAAATATGCCTAGAGCTAATAAAAGGATATTATATTTCAATGTTCATGATAATTGTCTTTTGTTCATGCTATAAATGTATTATCAGAATCGTAATACTGCGTGTGAACACTTAGACCCAATGAGTCCCTAGTGAGCCTCTAGTTGACTAGCTCGTTGTGATCAATAGATAGTCATGGTTTCGACTATGGACATTGGATGTCGTTGATAGCGGGATCACATCATTAGGAGAATGATGTGATGGACAAGACAATCATAAGCATAGCATAAAAGATCGGATAGTTCGTTTGCTAGAAGCTTTGCCAATGTCAGTATCTATTCCTTCGACCATGAGATCGTGTAACTCCGGTTCTGTAAAGTGCCTTGGGTGTATCAAAGCGTCTGGCGTAAGCGTGACTATAAAGGTGCATTACAGGTATCTCAAAGTATCTGTTGGGTTGACCGGATCGAGGCGGGATTTGTCCTCCATATGACGGAGAGGTATCTCTGGCCCTTTCGGTAATGCATCATCATAATGAGCTCAATGTGACCAAGGTGTTGTACGGGATCATGCATTCAGTGCGAGTAAAGTGACTTGCCGAATGCGAGACTGAACAAGGTATTGGGATCCGGCGATCGAGTCTCGGCAAGTAGCATCTTAGATTGACAAAGGAATTGCATCTGAGGTTTGATCGAATCCTCGACATCGTGGTTCAACCAATGAAATCATCGAGGAGCATGTAGAATAACATGGATATCGAGACCCGCTGTTGGTTATTGCCCAAAGTCGTCTCGGTCATGTCTGCGTGTCTCGAACGTGAAGTCTACACTGGGTTCGGTGGCGCTAGGGTTAGTAGGAAGTCAAGTATGTGACCACGAATGTTGTTAGTCCGGATGAGATCGGACGTCACGAGGAGTTCGGAAGGGTCCGGAGGTAAAATAATATATAGGAAGTGGTGTTTCGCATCGGAAAGTTGAGGTTTAGGTAAAGTCTGGGACCACCGGAGATCCCGGGTCCACCGGGTGGAGCCACCTATCGGAGGCCATGGGCTGAGAGGAAGGAACCAGCCCAAGGGCTGGTCGCCCCCTAGGGTCCACCCCTCGCCTAGGGTTGAAACCCTAGGGGTGAAGCGCCCAGGCAGGGGTACTCCACCTGGCCGCCACGCCCCCCGGAGATTGGATCTCCGGGGGCACCTGGGGGGCCTATATAAGGGGGAGGAGGGGGCTGCTGCACAACTCCCAAGGCGCAGCCCTCCCTCCCAACACATCTCCTCCTCCGTAGAGCTCAGTGAAGCCTGGCCAGTCTTTGCTTCCACCATCATCCGCCGTCGTGCTGGGGTGAAGGTCTTCCTCAACCTCTCCTTCCCCTTGCTGGATCAAGAAGGAGGAGGCGTCGATCGTCCCACTCGTGTGTTGAGCGGAGGTGCTGTCCGTTCAGCACTTGGCATGGTGATCTGAATCACGTTAAAGTGCGACTCCATCATCACCTTGCAAGCTTCCTTGATCTACAAGTGGTATGTAGATGCAAACTCTCTCCGTTACTCGTTGTAGATTAACTCATAGATGGATCTTGGTGAAGGTAGGGAAAAATTTTAATTTTACGCAGCGTTCCCCATCGGTGGCATCATGAGCTAGGTCACATAGTTCTCTATTGCAGAGTGAAAACAATTTGTTGTGGGCGTTGATCTTGTCATCTTACTTGCCTCTACTAGTCTTTTCTTGCTCAACGGTATTGTGGGATGGCGGCCCGGACCAACCTTACACGTGCGCTTCGTGAGACCGTTCCACCGGTGACATGCACTAGTTGCATAAGGTGGTGGTGTCTGTCTCTCCCACTTTAGTTGGAGCGGAATCGATGAACAGGGCCCTTATGAAGGGTAAATAGAAGCTAAGCATGGCAAGAGCAAATTCATAGGGTGCATGGATCACTAGGAAAACACATGGGAACAAGTGAACTTAATGTTAACAGGCTGACAAACAACATTTTCAAGCAACTTTAAAGAAAGATATGAACATGTTCCAGCAGGCTATAATTGCAACCAAGGGCATGAATTGATAGAGCAAGACATGTATATCAAAACATGTTTATAGAGCATCTTCAGATTATCCATAGAATGATTAGTGGAAGCATGTTAACATAGCAACAAAATATAAGAATCATCGAGAAAAGCAACATCAACTACCCTACTTTACAAGCTTGATACACTCAGCACACAACTCACAAAAATACATGATTAACACCCCTGGAAAGATGGCATGGCATAGTCCAACATTCATGTAGAGCTCAACCTCATAGGATGCACACATCAATCATGGCAAAAATGTTAAAACAACAAGTTATAACAGTTTCAGTAGATTAACATCCTGAAGCACTCTTCCAACATCATTTCGGGCATCAAGATGAGCTCAAATGAAAATGATGCAATGGAGTGAAATGATGTACTCGTCGAGACGAACAATTTGACATATTATACGCGCAAAACGGAGCTACGGATGCAGAGATGCGATGCGATGAAGATGGTATGATGATGACAAAATAATATGGGACTTAGTCAAAAAAAAATCAACCTCTCGGTGCGGATCTGGATCGGGCGCGAAGCAGGGTCGGTCCGCAGGATCGGTGCTGGCGGAGCGGATCGGGCCGGGGCGGACCCGGACGGCGGCGACGTGGTCTCCGGCGAGGTTGTCGCTGTTGGAAATATGCCCTAGAGGCAATAATAAAAGGATTATTATATTTCAATGTTCATGATAATTGTCTTTTGTTCATGCTATAAATGTATTATCCGAAATCGTAATACACGTGAACACTTAGACCCAATGAGTCCCTAGTGAGCCTCTAGTTGACTAGCTCGTTGTGATCAATAGATAGTCATGGTTTCCGACTATGGACATTGGATGTCGTTGATAACGGGATCACATCATTAGGAGAATGATGTGATGGACAAGACAATCATAAGCATAGCATAAAAGATCGGATAGTTCGTTTGCTAGAAGCTTTGCCAATGTCAAGTATCTATTCCTTCGACCATGAGATCGTGTAACTCCGGTTACCGTAGGAGTGCCTTGGGTGTATCAAACGTCACAACGAATCGGGTGACTATAAAGGTGCATTACGGTATCTCCGAAAGTATCATTGGGTTGACACGGATCGAGCTGGATTTGTCACTCCATATGACGGAGAGGTATCTCGGCCCTTCTCGGTAATGCATCATCATAATGAGCTCAATGTGACCAAGGTGTTGGCCACGGGATCATGCATTACTGGTGCAGTAAAGTGACTTGCCGAATCGAGGCTGAACAAGGTATTGGGATACCACGATCGAGTCTCGGGCAAGTATACCGATTGACAAAGGAATTGCATACGAGGTTTGATCGAATCCTCGACATCGTGGTTCAACCAATGAAATCATCGAGGAGCATGTGGGAGCCAACATGGATATCCAGACCCGCTGTTGGTTATTGCCCGAGAGTCGCTCGGTCATGTCTGCGTTCTCCGAACCCGTAGGGTCTACACACTTAAGGTTCGGTGGCGCTAGGGTTAGTAGGAAGTCAAGTATGTGACCACCGAATGTTGTTGAGTCCGGATGAGATCCGGACGTCACGAGGAGTTCGGAAGGGTCCGGAGGTAAAGAATAATATATGGAAGTGGTGTTTCGCCATCGGAAAGTTTGGGGTTTCGGTAAAGTGCCGGACCACCGGAAGGGTCCCGGGTCCACCGGTGGGGCCACCTATCCGGAGGGCCCCATGGGCTGAGAGGAAGGAACCAGCCCACAAGGGCTGGTGCGCCCTAGGTCCACCCGCGCCTAGGGTTGAAACCCTAGGGGGGGCGCCCACCGGCTTGGGGTACTCCACCCCTTGCGCCGCCCCGGAGATTGGATCTCCGGCCGCCACCTGGGGGCCTATATAAGGGGGGAGGAGGGGCTGCACACAACTCCCAAGGCGCAGCCCCTCCCTCCCAACACATCTCCTCCTCCGTAGAGCTCGAAGCCCGCGAGATCTGCTTCTCCACCATCATCACGCCGTCGTGCTGCCGGTGGAGCTGTCTTCTCAACCTCTCCTTCCCCTTGCTGGATCAAGAAGGAGGAGACGCCGATCGTCCCGCACGTGTGTTGAACGCGGAGGTGCTGTCCGCTCAGCACTTGGCATCGGTGATCGAATCACGCTCGAGTACGACTCCATCATCACCTTGCAAGCTTCGCACGCGATCTACAAGTGGTATGTAGATGCAAACTCTCTCCCGTTACTCGTTGCTTAGATTAACTCATAGATGGATCTTGGTGAAGCCGTAGGAAAAATTTTAATTTTCTGCAACGTTCCCCATCAGTGGCATCATGAGCTAGGTCTATGCGTAGTTCTCTATTGCACGAGTAGAAAACAATTTGTTGTGGGCGTTGATCTTGTCATCTTACTTGCCTCTACTAGTCTTTTCTTGCTCAACGGTATTGTGGGATGAAGCGGCCCGGACCAACCTTACACGTACGCTTACGTGAGACCGGTTCCACCGATCGACATGCACTAGTTGCATAAGGTGGCTGGCGGGTGTCTGCTCTCCCACTTTAGTTGGAGCGGAATCGATGAACAGGGCCCTTATGAAGGGTAAATAGAAGTTGACAAAATCACGTTGTGGTGATTCGAGGTAAGAAAACGTTCTTGCTAGAACCCAATCGCAGCTACGTAAAAGATGCAACAACAACTAGAGGACGCCTAACTTGTTTTTGCAGCGATTGATCATGTGATGTGATATGGCCGAAGTTGTGATGAATGTTGAATTGTGATGTATGAGATCATGTTCTTGTAATAGGATTCACGACTTGCATGTCGATGAGTATGACAACCGGCAGGAGCCATAGGAGTTGTCTTTATTTTTGTATGACCTGCGTGTCATTGAAGAACGCATGTAAACTACTTTACTTCATTACTAAACGCGTTAGTCATAGAAGTAGAAGTAGTCGTATGCGGTACAACTTCATGAAGACACGATGATGGAGATCATGATGATGGAGATCATGGTGTCAAGCCGGTGACAAGATGATCATGGAGCCCAAGATGGAGATCAATGGAGCTTGATGATATTGGCCATATCATGTCACAACTATATAATTGCATGTGATGTTTATTATGTTTATGCATCTTGTTTACTTAGGACGACGGTAGTAAATAAGATTATCCCTTATAAAAATTTCAAGAAGTGTTCTCCCTAACGTGCACCGTTGCTACAGTTAGTCGTTTCTAAGCACCACGTGATGATCGGGTGTGATGGATCCTTACGCTCACATACAACGGTGTAAGACAGTTTTACACAGAAAACACTTAGGGTTAACTTGACGAGCCTAGCATGTGCGACATGGCCTCGAACACGGAGACCGAAAGGTCGAACACGAGTCGATGGAAGATACGATCAACATGAAGATGTTCACCGACGATGACTAGTCCGTCTCACGTGATGATCGGACACGGGCTAGTCGACTCGGATCGTGTAACACTTAGATGACTAGAGGGATGTCTAATCTAAGTGGGAGTTCATAATTTTGATTAAGAACTTTATTATCATGAACTTAGTCTAAAACCTTTGCAAATATGTCTTGTAGATCAATGGCCAACGCTAATGTCAACATGAACTTCAACGCGTCCTAGAGAAAACCAAGCTGAAAGATGATGGCAGCAACTATACGGATCGGGTCCGAACCGAGGATCATCCTCATAGCTGCCGAGAAGCAATATGTCCTAGAAGGACCGCTAGGTGCCGCCTCCGTCGAGAACCAAGACGTTATGAACGCTTGCAAACTCGTCTGATGATTACTCCCTCGTTCAGGCGGCATGCTTTACAGCTTAGAACCGGGCTCCAAAAGCGTTTGAGCATCACGGAGCATATGAGATGTTCAAGAGCTGAACCTAGTTTTCCAAACTCATGCCCGGTCGAAGATATGATGTCTCCGACAAGTTCTACAGTTGTAAGATGGAGGAGAACAGTTCTCGTGAACACATCCAAGATGTCGGGTTGCACGACGTATGACCCGTTGAACATTAACCTCCGATGAGGCGGTCATTGACAGAATCCTCCGGCTCCCACCAAGCTACAAGAGCTTTGTGATGAACTACAACATGCTGGGATGGTAAAGACCATTCCTGAAGTGTTCTCGATGCTGAAGTCAGCAGAGGCTGAAATCAAGAAAGAACATCAAGTGTTGATGGTCAATAAGACCACTAAGTTCAAGAAGGGCAAGGGTAAGAAGAACTTCAAGAAGGACAGCAAAGATGTTGCCGTGCCGTAAGCCTCGTGCCGGAAGAAGTCAAAGAATGGACCCAAGCCGAGACGAGTGCTTTTATTGCAAGGGAAGGGCACGAAGCGGAACTGCCCCAAATACTTAGCGGATAAGAAGGCCGGCAACACCAAAGGTATATTTGATATACATGTAATTGATGTGCACCTTACCAAGATCTGTAGTAACTCCCGGTATTTGATACCGCCGCTGTTGCTACATATGTAACTCACAGCAGAGCTGCGGAATAAACGGAGACGGCGAAGGCGAGGTGACGATGCGCGCGGAATGGTTCCGGGTCGATGTGATCGCCGCGCACGCTGCCTCTACATTTACCTACGGATTAGTTTTGAACCTCAATAATTGTTATTTAGTGCCATGTTTGAGCATGAACATTGTATCCGGATCTCGCTTGATACGAGATGGCTACTCATTTAAGTCGAGAATAATGGTTGTTCGATTTATATGAGAGATATGTTTTATGGTCATGCTCCGATGGTCAATGGTTTATTCTTGATGAATCTCGAGCGTAATATTACACATGTTCATAGTGTGGATGCCAAAAGATGTAAAGTTGATAACGATAGTCCCACATACTTGTGGCATGCGCCTTGGTCACATTGGTGTCAAGCGCATGAAGAAGCTCCATGCTGATGGACTTTAGAGTCTCTTGATTATGAATCGCTTGACACATGCGAACCATGCCTCTTAGGCAAATGACCAAGACTCCGTTCTCCGAACAATGGAGCGAGCAACCAACTTGTTGGAAATCATACATACCGATGTAAGCGGTCCAATGAGCGTTGAGGCTCATGGAGGATATCGTTATGTTCTCACTCTCACGGATGACTTAAGTAGATATGGGTATGTCTACTTAATGAAACACAAGTCTGAGACCTTTGAAAAGTTCAAGGAATTTCAGAGTGAGGTAGAGAATCAACGTGACCGAAAGATAAAATTCTACGATCGATCGTGGAGGAGAATACTTAAGTCACGAATTTGGTACACACTTAAGGAAATGTGGAATCGTTTCACAACTCACGCCGCTGAACACCTCAAATAAACGGTGTTTCGAACGCGTAATCGCACTCTATTGGATATGGTGCGGTCTATGATGTCTCTTACCGATTTACCGCTATCATTTTGGGGATACGCCTAGAGACAGCTACATTCACTTTAAATAGGGCACCGCCTAAACCGTGAGACGACACCGTATGAATTATGGTTTGGGAAGAAACCTAAGCTTCGTTTCTAAAAGT
>JAHHZJ010006758.1:0-13922 GCA_021437245.1 Aegilops speltoides | reverse complement strand
GGTCACAGAGTGATTTCCACGATTAACTAACCCTCGATGTGTTTACGCCTCGGTAATCAACACTCGCAGTTTTGGCCGATTCTCGCCCGCTTCATGGACTATTACTCAATGTTTTGGGTCCCGAGTGATTTATATGATTAACTAACCTCGATATGTTTACGGTCGATCATCAACACTCACAGCTTTTGGCCGATTCTCGCCCGCTTTGTGGACTATTACTCACCGCTTTGGGGTCCCGGCGATTTCCATAGTCGTTGAACCCCAAGGTGCGCTTATGTCTCGATCATCAACACTCGTAGTTTTGGCCGATTTTGGCCTATCATGGACTCTTACTCACTGTTTTGGGTTCCCGAGTGATTTATACACTTAACGAACCCTGGGTGCGTTTACGTGTTGGTCATCAACACTCGCAGTTTTGGCCGATTCTGACCCGTTTCATGGAGTATTACTCACTGTTTTGGGGTCCCAGAGTGATTTCCACGATTAACGAACCCTGGGATGTGTTTACGTGTCGATCATCAACACTCACAGCTTTTAGCATATTCTCGCCCGCTTTCGGACTATTACTCACCGCTTTGGGGTCCCGGCGATTTCCATAGTTGTTGAACCCCAAGGTGCGCTTAATGTGTCGTTCATCAACACTCATAGTTTTGGCCGATTCTGGCCTGTTTCATGGACTATTACTCACTGTTTTGGGGTCCCGAGTGATTTATACGATTAACGAACCTCGGTGCGCTTTACGTGTTTGGCCATCAACACTGCAGCTTTTGGCCGATTCTGGCCCGTTTCAAGGACTATTACTCACTGTTTTGGGGTCCCAGAGTGATTTATACGATTAACGAACCCTGGGATGTGTTTACATGTCGGTCATCAATACTCGCAGTTTTGGCCGATTCTGGCCCGCTTGTGGACTATTAGTCACCGCTTTGGGGTCCCGTTTATTTCCATAGTTGTTGAACCCCAAGGTCCGCTTATGTGTCGGCCATTAACACTTGTATTTTTGGTCGATTCTCGCCCGCTTCATGGACTATTACTCACTATTTTGGGGTCCCAAGTGATTTCCACGATTAACTAACCCTGCAGCAGTGTTTACGCTTTTTTGCCATCAACACTGCAGCTTTTGGCCGATTCTCGCCCGCTTCGTGGACTATTACTCACCGCTTTTGGGGTCACAGAGTGATTTCCACGATTAACGAACCCTGGGATGTGTTTACGTGTCGGTAATCCGCACTCGCAGTTTTGGCCGATTCGGGCCCGTTTCATGGACTATTACTCGATGTTTTGGGTCCCGAAGTGATTTATAAGATTAACGAACCCTGGGATGTGTTTACGTGTCGGTCATCAACACTCACAGTTTTGGCCGATTCTGGCACGTTTTGTGGACTATTACTCAGCGTTTTGGGGTCCCGAAGCGATTTCCATAGTTGTTGAACCCCAAGGTGCGCTTATGCTCGATCATCAAGACTCGTAGTTTTGGCCGATTTTGGCCTATCATGGACTATTACTCACTATTTTGGGTTCCTGAGTGATTTATACACTTAACTAACCCTGGTGCGCTTACGTGTTGGTCATCAACACTGCAGCTTTTGGCCGATTCTCACCCGCTTCATGGAGTATTACTCACCGCTTTGGGGTCCCAGAGTGATTTCCACGATTAACTAACCCTCGATGTGTTTACGGTCGATCATCAACACTCACAGCTTTAGCATATTCTCCCCGCTTTTATACGTGGACTATTACTCACCGCTTTGGGGTCCCGGCGATTTCCATAGTTGTTGAACCCCAAGGTCCGCTTATGTGTCCGTCATTAACACTTGTATTTTTGGTCGATTCTGGCCCGTTTCATGGACTATTACTCACTATTTTGGGGTCCCGAAGTGATTCACGATTAACAAAACCCCTGAAGTGTGTTTACGTTTCGGTCATCAACACTCGCAGTTTTGGCCGATTCTGGCCCGTTTCGTGGACTATTACTCACTGTTTTTGGGGTCACAGAGTGATTTCCGCGATTAACGAACCCTGGGATGTGTTTACGTCTCGGTAATCTGCACTCGCTGTTTTGGCCGATTCTGGCCCGTTTCGTGGACTATTACTCAATGTTTTGGGTCCCGGAGTGATTTATATGATTAACGAACCCTGGGATATGTTTACGTGTCGATCATCAACACTCACAGTTTTGGCCGATTCTGGCCCGTTTTGTGGACTATTACTCAGCGTTTTGGGGTCCCGAAGCGATTTCCATAGTCGTTGAACCCCAAGGTGCGCTTATGTCTCGATCATCAACACTCGTAGTTTTGGCCGATTTTGGCCTATCATGGACTGTTACTCACTGTTTTGGGTTCCCGGAGTGATTTGTACACTTAACGAACCCTGGGTGCGTTTACGTGTTGGTCATCAACACTCGCAGTTTTGGCCGATTCTGACCCGTTTCATGGAGTATTACTCACTGTTTTGGGGTCCCAGAGTGATTTCCACGATTAACGAACCCTGGGATGTGTTTACGTGTCGATCATCAACACTCACAGTTTTAGCATATTCTGGCCCGCTTGTGGACTATTACTCACCGCTTTGGGGTCCCGGTTTATTTCCATAGTTGTTGAACCCCAAGGTGCGCTTATGTGTCGTTCATCAACACTCATAGTTTTGGCCGATTCTGGCCTGTTTCATGGACTATTACTCACTGTTTTGGGGTCCCGGAGTGATTTATACGATTAACGAACCTCGGTGCGCTTTACGTGTTTGGCCATCAACACTCGCAGTTTTGGCCGATTCTGGCCCGTTTCAAGGACTATTACTCACTGTTTTGGGGTCCCAGAGTGATTTATACGATTAACGAACCCTGGGATGTGTTTACATGTCGGTCATCAATACTCGCAGTTTTGGCCGATTCTGGCCCGTTTCGTGGACTATTAGTCAGCGTTTTGGGGTCCCGAAGCGATTTCCATAGTTGTTGAACCCCAAGGTCCGCTTATGTGTCGGTCATTAACACTTGTATTTTTGGTCGATTCTGGCCCGTTTCATGGACTATTACTCACTATTTTGGGGTCCCGAAGTGATTTCCACGATTAACGAACCCTGCAGTGTGTTTACGTTTCGGTCATCAACACTCGCAGTTTTGGCCGATTCTGGCCCGTTTCGTGGACTATTACTCACTGTTTTTGGGGTCACAGAGTGATTTCCACGATTAACGAACCCTGGGATGTGTTTACGTGTCGGTAATCCGCACTCGCAGTTTTGGCCGATTCGCCCGTTTCATGGACTATTACTCACCGTTTTGGGTCCCGAGTGATTTATAAGATTAACGAACCTCGATGTGTTTACGGTTTCGGTCATCAACACTCACGCTTTTGGCCGATTCTGGCACGTTTTGTGGACTATTACTCAGCGTTTTGGGGTCCCGAAGCGATTTCCATAGTTGTTGAACCCCAAGGTGCGCTTATGCTCGATCATCAAGACTCGTAGTTTTGGCCGATTTTGGCCTATCATGGACTCTTACTCACTATTTTGGGTTCCCGGAGTGATTTATACACTTAACGAACCCTGGGTGCGTTTACGTGTTGGTCATCAACACTCGCAGTTTTGGCCGATTCTGACCCGTTTCATGGAGTATTACTCACTGTTTTGGGGTCCCAGAGTGATTTCCACGATTAACTAACCTCGATGTGTTTACGTGTCGATCATCAACACTCACAGTTTTAGCATATTCTGGCCCGTTTCGTGGACTATTACTCACCGTTTTGGGGTCCCGAAGCGATTTCCATAGTTGTTGAACCCCAAGGTCCGCTTATGTGTCCGTCATTAACACTTGTATTTTTGGTCGATTCTGGCCCGTTTCATGGACTATTACTCACTATTTTGGGGTCCCGAAGTGATTTCCACGATTAACGAACCCTGCAGTGTGTTTACGTTTCGGTCATCAACACTCGCAGTTTTGGCCGATTCTGGCCCGTTTCGTGGACTATTACTCACTGTTTTTGGGGTCACAGAGTGATTTCCGCGATTAACGAACCCTGGGATGTGTTTACGTCTCGGTAATCTGCACTCGCTGTTTTGGCCGATTCTGGCCCGTTTCGTGGACTATTACTCAATGTTTTGGGTCCCGGAGTGATTTATATGATTAACGAACCCTGGGATATGTTTACGTGTCGATCATCAACACTCACAGTTTTGGCCGATTCTGGCCCGTTTTGTGGACTATTACTCAGCGTTTTGGGGTCCCGAAGCGATTTCCATAGTCGTTGAACCCTAAGGTGCGCTTTATGTCTCGATCATCAACACTGTAGTTTTGGCCGATTTTGGCCTATCATGGACTATTACTCACTGCTTTTGGGTTCCCGAGTGATTTATACACTTAACTAACCCCGGTGCGCTTTACGTGTTGGTCATCAACACTGCAGCTTTGGCCGATTCTCAACCCGCTTCATGGAGTATTACTCACCGCTTTGGGGTCCCAGAGTGATTTCCACGATTAACTAACCCTCGATGTGTTTACGTGTCGATCATCAACACTCACAGCTTTAGCATATTCTCGCCCGCTTGTGGACTATTACTCACCGCTTTGGGGTCCCGGCGATTTCCATAGTTGTTGAACCCTAAGGTGCGCTTTATGTGTCGCTCATCAACACTCATAGTTTTGGCCGATTCTCGCCTGCTTCATGGACTATTACTCACCGCTTTGGGGTCCCGAGTGATTTATACGATTAACTAACCTCGGGTGCGCTTACGTTCGGCCATCAACACTGCAGCTTTTGGCCGATTCTCGCCCGCTTCATGGACTATTACTCACTGCTTTGGGGTCCCAGAGTGATTTATACGATTAACTAACCCCGATGTGTTTACATGTCGGTCATCAATACTCAGCAGCTTTGGCCGATTCTCGCCCGCTTGTGGACTATTAGTCACCGCTTTGGGGTCCCGGCGATTTCCATAGTTGTTGAACCCCAAGGTCCGCTTATGTGTCGGTCATTAACACTTGTATTTTTGGTCGATTCTGGCCCGTTTCATGGACTATTACTCACTATTTTGGGGTCCCAAGTGATTTCCACGATTAACCAACCCCGCAGTGTGTTTACGTTTCGGTCATCAACACTGCAGATTTTGGCCGATTCTTGCCCGGTTTCGTGGACTATTACTCACTGTTTTTGGGGTCACAGAGTGATTTCCACGATTAACGAACCCTGGATGTGTTTACGTGTCGGTAATCCGCACTCGCAGTTTTGGCCGATTCGGGCCCGTTTCATGGACTATTACTCGATGTTTTGGGTCCCGAAGTGATTTATAAGATTAACGAACCCTGGGATGTGTTTACGTGTCGGTCATCAACACTCACAGTTTTGGCCGATTCTGGCACGTTTTGTGGACTATTACTCAGCGTTTTGGGGTCCCGAAGCGATTTCCATAGTCGTTGAACCCCAAGGTGCGCTTATGTCTCGATCATCAACACTCGTAGTTTTGGCCGATTTTGGCCTATCATGGACTCTTACTCACTATTTTGGGTTCCCGGAGTGATTTATACACTTAACGAACCCTGGGTGCGTTTACGTGTTGGTCATCAACACTCGCAGTTTTGGCCGATTCTGACCCGTTTCATGGAGTATTACTCACTGTTTTGGGGTCCCAGAGTGATTTCCACGATTAACGAACCCTGGGATGTGTTTACGTGTCGATCATCAACACTCACAGTTTTAGCATATTCTGGCCCGTTTCGTGGACTATTACTCACCGTTTTGGGGTCCCGAAGCGATTTCCATAGTTGTTGAACCCCAAGGTCCGCTTATGTGTCCGTCATTAACACTTGTATTTTTGGTCGATTCTGGCCCGTTTCATGGACTATTACTCACTATTTTGGGGTCCCGAAGTGATTTCCACGATTAACTAACCCTCGCAGCAGTGTTTACGCTTCGGCCATCAACACTCGCAGCTTTTGGCCGATTCTGGCCCGTTTCGTGGACTATTACTCACTGTTTTTGGGGTCACAGAGTGATTTCCGCGATTAACGAACCCTGGGATGTGTTTACGTCTCGGTAATCTGCACTCGCTGCTTTTGGCCGATTCGCCCGCTTCATGGACTATTACTCAATGTTTTGGGTCCCGAGTGATTTATATGATTAACTAACCTCGATATGTTTACGGTCGATCATCAACACTCACAGCTTTTGGCCGATTCTGGCCCGTTTTGTGGACTATTACTCAGCGTTTTGGGGTCCCGAAGCGATTTCCATAGTCGTTGAACCCCAAGGTGCGCTTATGTCTCGATCATCAACACTCGTAGTTTTGGCCGATTTTGGCCTATCATGGACTATTACTCACTGCTTTTGGGTTCCTGAGTGATTTATACACTTAACTAACCTCTGGTGCGCTTACGTGTTGGTCATCAACACTCGCAGTTTTGGCCGATTCTGACCCGTTTCATGGAGTATTACTCACTGTTTTGGGGTCCCAGAGTGATTTCCACGATTAACGAACCCTGGGATGTGTTTACGTGTCGATCATCAACACCACAGCTTTTAGCATATTCTCGCCCGCTTGTGGACTATTACTCACCGCTTTGGGGTCCCGGCGATTTCCATAGTTGTTGAACCCTAAGGTGCGCTTTATGTGTCGCTCATCAACACTCATAGTTTTGGCCGATTCTCGCCTGCTTCATGGACTATTACTCACCGCTTTGGGGTCCCGAGTGATTTATACGATTAACTAACCTCGGTGCGCTTTACGTGTTTGGCCATCAACACTGCAGCTTTTGGCCGATTCTCGCCCGCTTCATGGACTATTACTCACCGCTTTGGGGTCCCAGAGTGATTTATACGATTAACTAACCCCGGATGTGTTTACGTCGGTCATCAATACTCACAGCTTTTGGCCGATTCTCGCCCGCTTCGTGGACTATTAGTCACCGCTTTGGGGTCCCGGCGATTTCCATAGTTGTTGAACCCCAAGGTCCGCTTATGTGTCGGCCATTAACACTTGTATTTTTGGTCGATTCTCGCCCGCTTCATGGACTATTACTCACTATTTTGGGGTCCCAAGTGATTTCCACGATTAACGAACCCTGCAGTGTGTTTACGTTTCGGTCATCAACACTCGCAGTTTTGGCCGATTCTGGCCCGTTTTGTGGACTATTACTCACCGTTTTTGGGGGCCCAGAGTGATTTCCACGATTAACGAACCCTGGGATGTGTTTACGTGTCGGTAATCCGCACTCGCAGTTTTGGCCGATTCGGGCCCGTTTCATGGACTATTACTCGATGTTTTGGGTCCCGAAGTGATTTATAAGATTAACGAACCTCGATGTGTTTACGTGTCGGTCATCAACACTCACAGTTTTGGCCGATTCTGGCACGTTTTGTGGACTATTACTCAGCGTTTTGGGGTCCCGAAGCGATTTCCATAGTTGTTGAACCCCAAGGTGCGCTTATGCTCGATCATCAAGACTCGTAGTTTTGGCCGATTTTGGCCTATCATGGACTCTTACTCACTATTTTGGGTTCCTGGAGTGATTTATACACTTAACGAACCCTGGGTGCGTTTACGTGTTGGTCATCAACACTCGCAGTTTTGGCCGATTCTGACCCGCTTCATGGAGTATTACTCACCGCTTTGGGGTCCCAGAGTGATTTCCACGATTAACTAACCTCGATGTGTTTACGGTCGATCATCAACACTCACAGCTTTTAGCATATTCTCGCCCGCTTCGTGGACTATTACTCACCGCTTTGGGGTCCCGGTTTATTTCCATAGTTGTTGAACCCCAAGGTCCGCTTATGTGTCCGCTATTAACACTTGTATTTTTGGTCGATTCTCGCCCGCTTCATGGACTATTACTCACTATTTTGGGGTCCCAAGTGATTTCACGATTAACTAACCCTCGCAGCAGTGTTTACGCTTTGGCCATCAACACTGCAGCTTTTGGCCGATTCTCGCCCGCTTCGTGGACTATTACTCACTGTTTTTGGGGTCACAGAGTGATTTCCACGATTAACGAACCCTGGGATGTGTTTACGTGTCGGTAATCCGCACTCGCAGTTTTGGCCGATTCGGGCCCGTTTCATGGACAATTACTCGATGTTTTGGGTCCCGGAGTGATTTATATGATTAACGAACCCTGGGATATGTTTACGTGTCGATCATCAACACTCACAGTTTTGGCCGATTCTGGCCCGTTTTGTGGACTATTACTCAGCGTTTTGGGGTCCCGAAGCGATTTCCATAGTCGTTGAACCCCAAGGTGCGCTTATGTCTCGATCATCAACACTCGTAGTTTTGGCCGATTTTGGCCTATCATGGACTCTTACTCACTGTTTTGGGTTCCCGGAGTGATTTATACACTTAACGAACCCTGGGTGCGTTTACGTGTTGGTCATCAACACTGCAGCTTTTGGCCGATTCTCACCCGCTTCATGGAGTATTACTCACCGCTTTGGGGTCCCAGAGTGATTTCCACGATTAACTAACCTCGATGTGTTTACGGTCGATCATCAACACTCACAGCTTTTAGATATTCTCGCCCGCTTGTGGACTATTACTCACCGCTTTGGGGTCCCGGCGATTTCCATAGTTGTTGAACCCTAAGGTGCGCTTTATGTGTCGCTCATCAACACTCATAGTTTTGGCCGATTCTCGCCTGCTTCATGGACTATTACTCACCGCTTTGGGGTCCCGAGTGATTTATACGATTAACTAACCTCGGTGCGCTTTACGTGTCGGTCATCAACACTCGCAGTTTTGGCCGATTCTGGCCCGTTTCAAGGACTATTACTCACTGTTTTGGGGTCCCAGAGTGATTTATACGATTAACGAACCCTGGGATGTGTTTACATGTCGGTCATCAATACTCGCAGTTTTGGCCGATTCTGGCCCGTTTCGTGGACTATTAGTCAGCGTTTTGGGGTCCCGAAGCGATTTCCATAGTTGTTGAACCCCAAGGTCCGCTTATGTGTCGGTCATTAACACTTGTATTTTTGGTCGATTCTCGCCCGCTTCATGGACTATTACTCACTATTTTGGGGTCCCAAGTGATTTCACGATTAACTAACCCTCGCAGTGTGTTTACGTTTTCGGCCATCAACACTGCAGTTTTTGGCCGATTCTGGCCCGTTTCGTGGACTATTACTCACTGTTTTTGGGGTCACAGAGTGATTTCCACGATTAACGAACCCTGGGATGTGTTTACGTGTCGGTAATCCGCACTCGCAGTTTTGGCCGATTCGGGCCCGTTTCATGGACTATTACTCGATGTTTTGGGTCCCGAAGTGATTTATAAGATTAACGAACCTCGATGTGTTTACGGTCGGTCATCAACACTCACAGCTTTTGGCCGATTCTCGCCCGCTTTGTGGACTATTACTCACCGCTTTGGGGTCCCGGTTTATTTCCATAGTTGTTGAACCCAAGGTGCGCTTTATGTCTCGATCATCAACACTCGTAGTTTTGGCCGATTTTGGCCTATCATGGACTCTTACTCACTATTTTGGGTTCCTGAGTGATTTATACACTTAACGAACCCTGGGTGCGTTTACGTGTTGGTCATCAACACTCGCAGTTTTGGCCGATTCTGACCCGTTTCATGGAGTATTACTCACTGTTTTGGGGTCCCAGAGTGATTTCCACGATTAACGAACCCTGGGATGTGTTTACGTGTCGATCATCAACACTCACAGTTTTAGCATATTCTGGCCCGTTTCGTGGACTATTAGTCAGCGTTTCGGGGTCCAGAGCGATTTCCATAGTTGTTGAACCCCAAGGTCCGTTTATGTGTCCGCTTTATGTGTCCGCATTAACACTTGTATTTTTGGTCGATTCTCGCCCGCTTCATGGACTATTACTCACTATTTTGGGGTCCCAAGTGATTTCCACGATTAACGAACCCTGCAGTGTGTTTACGTTTCGGTCATCAACACTCGCAGTTTTGGCCGATTCTGGCCCGTTTCGTGGACTATTACTCACTGTTTTTGGGGTCACAGAGTGATTTCCGCGATTAACGAACCCTGGATGTGTTTACGCCTCGTAATCAACACTCGCTGTTTTGGCCGATTCTGGCCCGTTTCGTGGACTATTACTCAATGTTTTGGGTCCCGGAGTGATTTATATGATTAACGAACCCTGGGATATGTTTACGTGTCGATCATCAACACTCACAGTTTTGGCCGATTCTGGCCCGTTTTGTGGACTATTACTCAGCGTTTTGGGGTCCCGAAGCGATTTCCATAGTCGTTGAACCCCAAGGTGCGCTTATGTCTCGATCATCAACACTCGTAGTTTTGGCCGATTTTGGCCTATCATGGACTCTTACTCACTGTTTTGGGTTCCCGGAGTGATTTATACACTTAACGAACCCTGGGTGCGTTTACGTGTTGGTCATCAACACTCGCAGTTTTGGCCGATTCTGACCCGTTTCATGGAGTATTACTCACTGTTTTGGGGTCCCAGAGTGATTTCCACGATTAACGAACCCTGGGATGTGTTTACGTGTCGATCATCAACACTCACAGTTTTAGCATATTCTGGCCCGTTTCGTGGACTATTACTCACCGTTTTGGGGTCCCGAAGCGATTTCCATAGTTGTTGAACCCCAAGGTGCGCTTATGTGTCGTTCATCAACACTCATAGTTTTGGCCGATTCTGGCCTGTTTCATGGACTATTACTCACTGTTTTGGGGTCCCGGAGTGATTTATACGATTAACTAACCTCGGGTGCGCTTACGTGTTTGGCCATCAACACTGCAGCTTTGGCCGATTCTCGCCCGCTTCATGGACTATTACTCACCGCTTTGGGGTCCCAGAGTGATTTATACGATTAACTAACCCTCGATGTGTTTACATGTCGGCCATCAATACTGCAGCTTTGGCCGATTCTCGCCCGCTTGTGGACTATTAGTCACCGTTTTGGGGTCCCGAAGCGATTTCCATAGTTGTTGAACCCCAAGGTCCGCTTATGTGTCGGTCATTAACACTTGTATTTTTGGTCGATTCTGGCCCGTTTCATGGACTATTACTCACTATTTTGGGGTCCCGAAGTGATTTCCACGATTAACGAACCCTGCAGTGTGTTTACGTTTCGGTCATCAACACTCGCAGTTTTGGCCGATTCTGGCCCGTTTCGTGGACTATTACTCACTGTTTTTGGGGTCACAGAGTGATTTCCACGATTAACGAACCCTGGGATGTGTTTACGTGTCGGTAATCCGCACTCGCAGTTTTGGCCGATTCGGGCCCGTTTCATGGACTATTACTCGATGTTTTGGGTCCCGAAGTGATTTATAAGATTAACGAACCCTGGGATGTGTTTACGTGTCGGTCATCAACACTCACAGTTTTGGCCGATTCTGGCACGTTTTGTGGACTATTACTCAGCGTTTTGGGGTCCCGAAGCGATTTCCATAGTTGTTGAACCCCAAGGTGCGCTTATGCTCGATCATCAAGACTCGTAGTTTTGGCCGATTTTGGCCTATCATGGACTCTTACTCACTATTTTGGGTTCCCGGAGTGATTTATACACTTAACGAACCCTGGGTGCGTTTACGTGTTGGTCATCAACACTCGCAGTTTTGGCCGATTCTGACCCGTTTCATGGAGTATTACTCACTGTTTTGGGGTCCCAGAGTGATTTCCACGATTAACGAACCCTGGGATGTGTTTACGTGTCGATCATCAACACTCACAGTTTTAGCATATTCTGGCCCGTTTCGTGGACTATTACTCACCGTTTTGGGGTCCCGAAGCGATTTCCATAGTTGTTGAACCCCAAGGTCCGCTTATGTGTCCGTCATTAACACTTGTATTTTTGGTCGATTCTGGCCCGTTTCATGGACTATTACTCACTATTTTGGGGTCCCGAAGTGATTTCCACGATTAACGAACCCTGCAGTGTGTTTACGTTTCGGTCATCAACACTCGCAGTTTTGGCCGATTCTGGCCCGTTTCGTGGACTATTACTCACTGTTTTTGGGGTCACAGAGTGATTTCCACGATTAACGAACCCTGGGATGTGTTTACGTCTCGGTAATCTGCACTCGCTGTTTTGGCCGATTCTGGCCCGTTTCGTGGACTATTACTCAATGTTTTGGGTCCCGGAGTGATTTATATGATTAACTAACCTCGATATGTTTACGGTCGATCATCAACACTCACAGCTTTTGGCCGATTCTCGCCCGCTTTGTGGACTATTACTCACCGCTTTGGGGTCCCGGCGATTTCCATAGTCGTTGAACCCCAAGGTGCGCTTTATGTCTCGATCATCAACACTGTAGTTTTGGCCGATTTTGGCCTATCATGGACTATTACTCACTGCTTTGGGTTCCTGAGTGATTTATACACTTAACGAACCCTGGGTGCGTTTACGTGTTGGTCATCAACACTCGCAGTTTTGGCCGATTCTGACCCGTTTCATGGAGTATTACTCACTGTTTTGGGGTCCCAGAGTGATTTCCACGATTAACGAACCCTGGGATGTGTTTACGTGTCGATCATCAACACTCACAGTTTTAGCATATTCTGGCCCGTTTCGTGGACTATTACTCACCGTTTTGGGGTCCCGAAGCGATTTCCATAGTTGTTGAACCCCAAGGTGCGCTTATGTGTCGTTCATCAACACTCATAGTTTTGGCCGATTCTGGCCTGTTTCATGGACTATTACTCACTGTTTTGGGGTCCCGGAGTGATTTATACGATTAACGAACCCTCGGGTGCGTTTACGTGTCGGTCATCAACACTCGCAGTTTTGGCCGATTCTGGCCCGTTTCAAGGACTATTACTCACTGTTTTGGGGTCCCAGAGTGATTTATACGATTAACGAACCCTGGGATGTGTTTACATGTCGGTCATCAATACTCGCAGTTTTGGCCGATTCTGGCCCGTTTCGTGGACTATTAGTCAGCGTTTTGGGGTCCCGAAGCGATTTCCATAGTTGTTGAACCCCAAGGTCCGCTTATGTGTCGGTCATTAACACTTGTATTTTTGGTCGATTCTGGCCCGTTTCATGGACTATTACTCACTATTTTGGGGTCCCGAAGTGATTTCCACGATTAACGAACCCTGCAGTGTGTTTACGTTTCGGTCATCAACACTCGCAGTTTTGGCCGATTCTGGCCCGTTTCGTGGACTATTACTCACTGTTTTTGGGGTCACAGAGTGATTTCCACGATTAACGAACCCTGGGATGTGTTTACGTGTCGGTAATCCACACTCGCAGTTTTGGCCGATTCTGGCCCGTTTCATGGACTATTACTCGCTGTTTTGGGTCCCGGAGTGATTTATAAGATTAACGAACCTCTGGGATGTGTTTACGTGTCGGTCATCAACACTCACAGTTTTGGCCGATTCTGGCACGTTTTGTGGACTATTACTCAGCGTTTTGGGGTCCCGAAGCGATTTCCATAGTTGTTGAACCCCAAGGTGCGCTTATGCTCGATCATCAAGACTCGTAGTTTTGGCCGATTTTGGCCTATCATGGACTCTTACTCACTATTTTGGGTTCCTGGAGTGATTTATACACTTAACGAACCCTGGGTGCGTTTACGTGTTGGTCATCAACACTCGCAGTTTTGGCCGATTCTGACCCGTTTCATGGAGTATTACTCACTGTTTTGGGGTCCCAGAGTGATTTCCACGATTAACGAACCCTGGGATGTGTTTACGTGTCGATCATCAACACTCACAGTTTTAGCATATTCTCGCCCGCTTGTGGACTATTACTCACCGCTTTGGGGTCCCGGCGATTTCCATAGTTGTTGAACCCCAAGGTCCGCTTATGTGTCGCTCATCAACACTTGTATTTTTGGCCGATTCTCGCCCGCTTTCATGGACTATTACTCACTATTTTGGGGTCCCGAGTGATTTATACGATTAACTAACCCTCGCAGTGTGTTTACGCTTTGGCCATCAACACTCGCAGCTTTTGGCCGATTCTCGCCCGCTTCGTGGACTAT